>CAJQZM010036032.1:0-61628 GCA_907164665.1 Colias nastes | reverse complement strand
TTTAATAACTTTAAGAGAACTGAAGATAATTAAAATTTAAAAAGTTAGTAGCATTTGACTGATATGTAAATTTACTAATACACACTTATCATTTTATTCTCGTTCATATTGGACATATGCATTAATGGATAATATCCAATGAACTTTTATTCTGGGGTTTTTTAATAAGACAATATTAGAGTAATCAACTATTATTATGTTAAAAATGAACTCAGTAAAAAGTAATAAAAATCAGTCTTCCTGATCATCATCGTGATCATAATTTACATGGTCATACGAATGGCGCCAAAACATATTTTTACGAGAATAAAATGATAATAGGCGTTCGTCGTTATTTCGCCGATTCGTTTTTCTGAGAATATTATTGTAATAGTTATTATCACAATAAAGAGTTAAGAAACTTTTTCGCTATCATTATACTATCTTTATTTTCTAGTACGAATATGTTCTGGGAAAAAGCAGTGAATATTATTGTAATATCTTATAGTTAACTTTGTGGATTACAGGAGAAAAATTACAAAAAAAATTGTATATGTGTATTAGGCTACGTAGGCTTCAAATATCGCATAACAATAAAACTATGGTAATGGCGATTATCATTTTATTCTCCGGGGACGGCGATATTTGAATCGGTTGAATTGTGACGGAAATTTGCAAACGAATGTAAAAGTACAAATATTCATAGTGTTGTGAATGGTTCTTTTATGATTACACTGACTACATACAATCGATTATCCACTTGTTTCTCATAGCGAATACTGCATGTACTCATGAATTTTCCCCTAATATAGATATCTCGTTATACAAAACGAAATCTTTTAGTATATAAATTGGTATTTATTACCAAAATTATATTTAACATAGACATAAATAAAGTATTTACATTCTTGTCGAGTAAATATCACGTATTTATGTATATTTCAAGTTATTATATTTAAAATTCTTTACCTCAAAGACTATAAACCTGTCAGTATTATTAAAACTGATATTTACTTAGAGATGCATTCATATTTCACTTTTAATTTTTACTTTAAGGCTGGACCTTAATTTTATTTAATTTTCAATAAAATTTATATTTTTTCGGTTGATTATTGCAAAAATTTCATATTGGAGTACATTATGTACTCAAAACTATGCACTTTATTTGTCTTGTGATACAAATTTAATATTTTATAATGACAAGGTCTACAAGATATGAATGTATTTAATCTTTTAGTGTAATTTTAATAAATGGTGATCTTATATTTTTCTAGATGTATGAGAACATGTTTTACAATACATTCTTGGTTTCACACATCATATTACACATAGAGAAATAAAAGAATCTTCTGGAAGTATTTCCTTTTTATTTAAGAACAAAAATCGGTTGGATCTTTAAAATTGTGAAACATGTTCTCAAAACTTAGACTGCGAAATTTTAAAGTTTATCAAATTAAAATTCTAATATCGTAAAAAATAGTAGGTATGTAGTTATAAGATATATCTCTTAGCTATTCCTCTGTATTGTAGTTTTTCAGAGGTGTAGTTTCAAAATTGTCTATTTATAGATATTACTATGTTTCCCAAAAACACATTAAGAGTTTAAAAATATAATATCACATTTACACAGATTCATATACCTTAGAGTGTTGACATGTAGATTATACTTATTATTTGAACATATTAAAAAAGAATTAGTCTCAGAGTTGAAGTATTTCATGTGTATTGTAGTTGCGGTAGTTATAAGTTACATCTGGCTCTTAGACTATAATGTTGATTTCGCAGTCAAGTTGTATATTAAGTATAAGGGAAATGGACGTAATACGTTCGCGTTGAATGGAATTTGAATTAGATTTACGTATATTTAAGTTTCGTGTGAGTCCAGGCGAAGCGGGGAGAAATAAGTAGGCATATTTATTAACCCAGTGAAGAATATTGTATAGATAACGGTGCGTCTGGACGGGATTGATGGACTTTCCATAAAATATTATTATAACAGTAGCATCTTTAGATTAATTAGTATTAAATAATGTCTGTATAGCTCAGAATTCTGCAGAATATTTGAGCTAATATTAGGGATGATATCATATAAGCAACCCTAGACCAAGGAGTTAGAAAGGTTTTGGCATGAATTGCATGAAATGTCAAATTTGCACATGTCTTTGCTCAAAAGGCAGAGAGAGATATGTAGATAGAGAAGGAATATGATTCTGGGTTTTATGGAGAGTCCGCTAAATTGAGGCCATTGTAATATCAAGTTCCTCATAGCAGTATTTATTCAGATTGCCATTTTATGAATCTCTAAATTGCGTTGCAGCTGATAGTCTTTCATTTTTCTCTCATATGTAGTGATCAATATTCCACTTAGTACTATATGTTCTTAACAAGATACTATATCAAGTTAAGAAGAAATTTACAGACCCATCAGCTGCAACTACTACAAGATCTCATTTTATACTACTCCTATTTGTGTGTTTTTGATTTAAGTGTGCTTTGCGTGTACTTCATAGGTATAATTGTTTATCCAATCATTAAAAACTTTAAAAGTATGCAATTTTGGTGTACATACATATACTTGCTTTATGTGTGTAGAATTATGAATCTCACGTCTTGATGTAGTTACAGAAATGTTGAAGTTATGTGTTACAAGCCCATTGGCAGCTCAGTATTAAATTTAGACTCGTGAAGTCATAAATAGTTTGTAGGTTTTAACATGACACGTCACATAAGAGAATATTATTTAATAAAAGTAATTTATTTATAAGTACTCGAATGTCTCTTAGCAAATATTTTTAACGATTATACTCACAAAAGGTTATGTTTACAATAAAATATAATATTCAAGAGTCAAAGTATATTCGAATATTAATACAAATTAAATATAATTACATAATACATTTTATTATGAAATGTTCCTTGATATTTTACAAATTTTATAATTTAATCTCATTAAGTTTGATGAGGAATGCCGCCTAACGAGAAATAGTTTATTGCTACCTATACACACTGCCACGTTGCATTTTGCGATACACTTGATGATTTATAGCATTTTAAGCTTTTTGTATACGGTATTAAGGATTGATTTTCTTAAATTCGAATTGTTTATAAACAATTGCACTTACATCGACACTTGCACATAATCACATATGCGATAATTCGAATTCGAATTGATTTTTAGACGGGAATAGAAAATTCGTTACAGTAACAAAAATTTTACACGATTTCGAATAAAGCGTTCAGTTTTGCATGAATACTGGATACTTTATATTTGTTTTTTTTTTAAGTATTTTAATTGCTATAAGCACTCTCATCCCCACCAAGTTACTTTAAGTTCTCAATTTTATATCTTTATCCAAGACATATTAGTTTTTAAGTTATTGTCTTGTTTTGCCACTTATTTTTAGTTACGTTAATTTTATGATAAGTTGTTTTTTTTTTTGTTCTTTCTAATGCATGTTTAAGGTTGAATAGTTATTATTTATATATTTTTTTTAGTTTTTAAGTATCGCTCCCGTCGGGAATGATTTTAAGTGATTTATTTGCAGCTCAACTAATTTTACTACTAATATATGCAACCGATAATTTTCAATAGTATTTTGTTTGTTCACTACTTTTAAGTTTAACTTTGCATTCCAACATGAGACTGAATTGAAGAGGCAGTTATTCTTATTTATTATTTCACTACTTTGTGATAGGCTTATATTTTTCATAATATTGCTTTTTGCATTGCTCCTAAAGATCGGTGTGAGCTAATTTTAATAATGCTGGTTCGTTTCAAAATGTACTTAGTAATTACGAAATTACTAAGAATAGCATTTAAAATTATAGTACAAGCTATGATCTCTGGAATCAGATACAATTGTAACGAGTGATGGCAACACAGTGTTGTGATATTTATGTGGGTTAGTTTGTAATGTTTTTGCCATAAATTCAGTATTGATAGCTGTAATTCTAAACAGGCTCCACTCGTGTGTGATTCGTTTGTACTTAATTTTTTTTAAACATTCCTTTTTTGTGGTTTTATGAAAGGAGGAGATATTATATTACGGCTATAAGTTTTAAGGAATATTTGCACGTACCGATACCAATTTTAACTGATGGGGTAAATATATTTAAATAGACAGCGATGTACATCGTCGATAAGTATTTAGTCGTAAAGTATATTAAAATTAAAATGTATAAGAAAAATTTATCAAAAAAATAATTTTACGTGTTCCTTAAGTCTGGGGATTTTATCGAAGTAAATGTTCACATTATACAGATTTTTATCTCGTCTCGTCGTTATTGAACAAGCTCCTACACCGTGTTCACATAATGTAGATGTGGATTATAGAATTTACTAAATGTTCTATATACTTAAATAGTTTTATTGACTGTATTCAAACTTATTTACACACTCCTTTTACGTGTTTTATACTTTATTGAATGTTTGTAAAGTGTAGTGGTTTACTAAGGTGGATGAAGTGTTCGGATATTTTAAAATTTAAAAGATTAATTGCAACATCAAGTATGAAAACCAGTAAGTTATTTGATATTCATCCATCTTTGTAACTGCACACGAAAAGATCAACAAGTATTCTTAGAAGAAGAATATCTCTTATTGAATCTTGAATTATATAATACTCCCAGTATATAAACTTATATCGGTGTTGAAGATGTATTTAACATAATATAATGATTGTGTAAAATTATATCCTGTCAGTGTGGTTACACATTTCAAAAGTATTGTATCTGTGGGATTCAATAAATTGTATGAAGTAATTTGTTTGTTTTTTTTAACTACTTAAATACCTACTAAGTACCTCACCTACTATCCAATCTTTATCTTTTTCTTCATATTGATTTAATGATTTATGCGAAACAAAGAAAAAGTTTACAGGGTGCGAAATAAAAATGACCATTTATAAGATAATTTCAATTTTATTACACATAACTTACAAATATCATATTTACATTAGTTTATCTAAGTATATTCTTCATCATCATCATCATTTAAATTATACAATAGTTTGATTAAGATAGCTATATTTTAAATACTAACTTGCCAAAGTATAATATATTAACATCTGATAGGTGTTCCATCAGGGTTAGTTGGTACTTTTGGTTTGCAAACTTTCTTTTTGCCTTCCGCGCTACTCACCATTGTGCAAGTAAAAGTGAAATAGCCGCAGGATGACGATTTCGTATAGTACGTATGAGAGTACTGTTTACGTATATTGTTGTCATTGTCTAACGCCCGCGTCACCGATTTAGATACAGAGACGTATCTATCGTCGTCTCTTTTCCTGTTCTGCAACGATTTCAAATTGTTCGGATGAACGTACTTATTGTAATTTGGCGAGTGTGTATATTTTACTTTTCCCGTGCCGGGCATGAGTGTCACTGTTTGCGCTTGTGACGGGTTATCCCTTGATCCAACTACGTAGGTTTTGTCTTTCGACGCAACTGATTTTACGCTTCCCGTGAATCCTATCGGGATCGTATAGCCTCCTGTGCCGGGAACCCTTTCTCCGGGCTGATAAACCCTCGTCTCGTCCGGTCGTTCTGAATTCTTCTGTGTTATAACTGCATCGTGTTTCTTTAACGAGCCCAGAACAATGTGTTGGGTATTACCACCCGTAGTTTGGCGTACCTCCAGACCGTTTCTACTGGGATTTTGTAGAGATTGGTGAGTTGGTGTATTTCTTGGGTATTCGTCGTAGTTTGTATATTCTCCTTGGTCTACTTCTGCCCCTTCCGGTACGAATTCGTTATCCGTGTCATATTCTTCATTTTCATCTTTGTCTGTTGTAAATTCGTAATCATTATTACCATTGTAACCATTTTGGAATGAACGCCTATTATCTGTTAACGTTGGTTCTGGTGGTAGTTGGGTTGTTTCGTATTTATGATGTTCGGCATGTGGATGAGCATCATACCTACTTTCCGAATTTCTCATTGTTTCATCAGGTGGTACCTCAGTTGTCGTCTGTTGGTCCTGCTCTTGAATTTCAACCGGTAACTCGGGTAGTGGCGTTGTATCTGGAAATTTCTCAGTTTCTGCTTCTAAGGGCGTTTCGGTCAAATCTAGATTAATGTTTTTATCTTTTTCATCAAAAACGTCTATTTTATCGTAAGATAATCTATTGGGAAAAACGGCGTCCTTATCCAGGCTGGCACCGGCTTGCGCTGCGCCATTATAAGTAATTCCATATCTGAACGTTCCATGAAGTTGCGATTGGGACTGGCCGGTGCGACCGCTAGACTGGGCGGATGACATGCCGCCGCCAACGAATGGAGCTTTTTGGAGATCGTGTTTAGCTTTATCTCCATCTTTATAGGGTGTGAAACCAATTTGAGCTTGAGAAGACGTACTTCCCGGCCCGCGAGCTTGAGCATCAGCCATGCCTCCCTTAACGCTTCCTTGAACTTGAGAATTAGATGAATGCATGGCTCCACTACTTTGTGAATGTGTTTGTACAGATCCTGTTTCAGAGCCTAATTGCACACTCGCTTGTGACTTATTGTTTCGACCACTTCCCGTAGCGGAACTGGATGCACCTTTTTTTCCACCACTTACCTCGCTCTCAGCTTCTTTATTTTCACCGGTTATTTGAGCTTGTGCTTGGAACGAGCCACTTCCGGTGTATGTTCCCTGAACGTGTGTTTGAGCTCTGCCTTTGTCATTGCCGCCTTTGGATGACGCACTAGCTGTTGTGCCATTAACAGCTTGATTGACTATCGCTTGAGCTTCTGAATCATCACCATCACTAATGGAATTGGGATCGATGTAATTTTGTGGTACTCCTAAAATAAATATTATTTTTTTAAATATATTAATTTTTGAAAATATTTTATATCTTATAAATAATATCCACCAAATGGAGAAACATACCATTAAAGCCGTTACCGGGTTCACTTACCTGTGAAAAATTAAATTTTATATTAAATTTATTTCATAATATATCTTAATGTATCATAAAAAAGAAAATATCATACCCCATATTGCCCCCTGCCTCCATCTCCACCACCGTATGGTTCACCCGGGGCATATTGTGTCCCTGGTCCACCTGCACCGGTTTCTTGACCATATTGATTCCCGGTTCCTGTAGGTCCGTATCGACCACCAGGCGCTACACCAGTGTGTCCTCCAGGTCCAACACTGCCATGCCCTCCAGGTCCAGCTTCAATTTGCCCACCAGGTCCTATACCAGTTTGTCCCCCAGGCCCATATTGATTACCAGGTCGTGTGCCTGTTTGCCCACCAAGACCGTACTCTCTTACAGGTCCATATTGTCCACTAGGTCCGTACTGCCCGCCAGGTCCAAATTGACCGCTAGGACGAGAACCTTCTTGTGCACCAGGTCCGGAACCTGCCTGTCCACCCGGACCATATTGTCCACCTGGTCCATATTGTGCACCATTTCCATATTGACCCCCAGGCCCGACTCCCCCTTGTCCTGTAGGACCTACACCTGCTTGTCCACCAGGAACTAGGCCCATTTGTCCACCAGGTCCATATTGACTTGCAGGTCCGGTTTCCCCTTGTCCAACAGGACCAACACTTGCTTGTCCTCCAGGACCATATTGTCCGCCAGGTCCATATTGACCTCCAGGTCCAGAAGGACCTACACCTGCTTGTCCACCAGGTGCAGTGCCCACTTGTCCACTAGGTCCTGTGCCCGCTTGTGTACTAGGTCTATATTGTCCATCTGGTCCGTATTGTCCACCAGGTCCAGTACCATATTGCCCTCCAGGACCGGATCCACCTTGTCCAGCAGGACCTCTACCTGCTTGTCCCCCAGGTCCGGTTCCCGCATGTCCACCAGGGCCATATTGCCCACCAGGTCCGTATTGAGCTCCAGGTGCAATACTTGCTTGTCCGCCAGGACCGTATTGTGCACCGGTTCCTGTGCCGGTTTGTCCACCAGGACTATACTGCCCATTAGGTCCATATTGTTCACCAGGTTTTACACCGATTTGCCCACTGGGTCCTGTACCAGTTTGAACACCAGGTCCTACACCAGTTTTTCCAGCAGGGCCATATTGTCCATTAATTCCATAATGTCCACTAGGTCCATATTTTCCATCTGGTCCATAATGTGCACTAGGTCCATATTGTCCACCAGGTCCAGTACCAGATTGACTACCAGGTCCGATACCCGTTTGTGTACCAGGCCTATATTGTCCATCTGGTCCATATTGTCCACCAGGTCCATAATGTCCTCCAGGTTCCGCACCAGCTTGTCCACCAGGACCATATTTTCCACCAGGACCATATTGCTCACCATGACCAAGTTGTCCACCAGGTCCTATTCCAGGTTGTCCGCCAGGTCCCGCAATTGCTTGTCCTCCAGGTCCAGCACCAGCTTGACCGCCAGGACCATATTTTCCACCAGGACCGTATTGCCCACCAGGTCCAAGTTGTCCACCAGGTCCTATAACAGTTTCTCCGCCCGGTCCGGCAACTGCTTGTCCTCCAGGTCCCGCACCAGCATGTCCACCGGGACCGTATTTTCCACCCGGACCGTATTGCCCACCAGGTCCAAGTTGTCCACCAGGTCCTATTCCAGTTTGTCCGCCAGGTCCAGCAAATGCTTGTCCTCCAGGTCCAGTATCAGCTCCTCCACCGGGTCCAGTACCAGCTCCTCCACCAGGACCGTATTGCTCACCAGGTCCTATTCCAGTTTGTCCGCCAGGTCCGGCAATTACTTGTCCTCCAGGTCCAGTACCAGCACTTCCATCAGGACTATATTGCCCGCCAGGTCCAAGTTGTCCACCAGGTCCTATTCCAGTTTGTCCACCAGGTCCAGTAATTGCTTGTCCTCCAGAACCCACACCGACTTGTCCATCAGGACCATATTTTCCACCGGGACCGTATTGTCCACCAGGTCCGTATTGTCTACCAGATCCATATTGACTACCGGGTCCTGAATCGATTTGCCCTCCAGGTCTCGTAGTAGCTTGTACGTTGGGCCCATAATATTTGCCAGTTCCAGCACCTGTCTGACTGACAGGTCCGTAAAGATTACTAGGCTCTGCGCTAGTGCGATCACTAGGCCCATATTGTCCCGTACCATATTGCGTTCCTGGACTGTATTGTCCGTTGGGGCTCACTACAGAATGGCCTCCTGGTGCAGTTTGACCTGGAACCACACAACATTTATAGTTAGTACCGTCGGGTGCAGTATATGTACCTGACGCTACAGGCCCATTTGAATGGCCTAGATTGGGCACAACTCCTAAGTTATGTCTAACATCATACGTGGGACCAGCTGGAATTCCAACTTGACCGTATTTCGACGTACCTGGTAAAATGCCCGTTACACTTTGATCAGGACTTCGACCTACTCCGCCAGGTGTATTATCATATGTTCCAGTGCCTGGAGCAGTTAATTGCCCAGGAGGAATTGCCCCGCCTTGTCCGGGTCCATTTCCAGATGCTTGGTTTGGACTATATCTTCCGTTTGGTCCAACATCGCCCGGATACAAAGTACCAGTTTGACTCGGTTGGTAACCTCCATGTGGGCCAACACCAGATGTCGTTGGAATATTACCGCCGTTAACTGATCCACCAGTTTGTCCAGGAATATAATTACGGTTACCATCATGTCCTGGACCATACCCACCATTTTGTATCGGACCATAGCCACCATGAGTACCTGGAGCTTGACTATAACGTCCATCATTACCGGGATATGTGCCTGATTCTTTTCCCGGAACATAGCCTCCAGTTTGCCCATCTGTTGGCCCATATCCACCATTAACAGAATATCCAGGTCTTTGTCCATCGCCACTGTTTGGTGCACCTTGACCAGGTCTATATCCCTGCTGTCCAGGACCATAACCATTATTTCCGCGACCAGGAACGGAACTACCATCATATGGACTACCTGGTCTAGAAATCCCATTTGTTCCGACTCCTATTGGATAACCGGGTAACGTTCCTTTTCCATAACCATTGCCCTGTGGTCCTGTGCTCCCTGGTTGTCCGTTTCTGCCATCATAACCTGGCACGTTAGGCACTATTCCACCTGCAATTCCTCTTGGATTATAACCTCCAGTAGTACCAGGAGCTGTGCCGTATCCATTACCACCAGGCCCACGCTGACCATTAGTTCCACTAGGTCTGCCCCCTGGTATGAATCTGCCGTCCGGTCCATATGTACCGTAAGGTTCTCTTCCTGTGCCACCTGGTGTTGAACCAGTTTGTCCAGGGCCATAAGGAGAACCTGGTCCGACTTGTCCAGGTCCATATCCTGTTCCAGGATACCCTCCATATCCACCGGTCCCCCTCCAGCCAGGTCCATATCCGTTTGAACCATCAGGACCCTGAGGTTTTCTTAAACTTTCTGCAACGTCTGTTTTTCCATAACAACCATCACAGCTAGGATCATAGATAGATTGACTTTGGGCCTGTCCCATTCCGCTGTTACCACCTGAAAATGTAATTTTAATAAAATAACTACCGCTTTAAGAGGTCACGGAATGTGGTTAATGTACCATTTGCGGCGGATTGTAGATGGTAATGGAAATTAAAATAATTGAAACCTACTTTATTAAAAAATTTCTCACTTTCCCTTAACCTTAACCTTGACCATTAATTAAAGAATAGATAAAAGCATCTTTTATATAGCTGGAAAAAAAGATACCCTTTCAATTTCTCACAATATTGTCGAGCTAAATCTTTTGTCTTTTGTTAAAAAATGCTTTTATTCACATAAACTATGAAAGGAAATGCCATAACAATAGCGTCAGAAAGAAACACAATAAACACAAGAAAACACCTGAATTAAAAGTACTTAACATTTGTTCTTCAGTTAAAATATAAAAGTTGTGAAGTCTTACTTAAAATACGACTATTACCTACTACTATGACATCGACTCGTTTGGCAGGTTGCTTACTCATCTATTCAAGTATTTAAGATTGTCTATACTTACTGACGCTAGCTCTGGATGAATCAGCAGCGGAATGTGCTTCAGCCTTGCCCTCATCCTTCCCATTTCCTTTGTCAATTGACAAATATTGAGACTGGGTTTGTCCCCGGTACCTCCCCCGGGGAACAAACGACGATTGTCTTCGAAATCTCGAAGATCTAATTATACGTTCTTGGGCCTGGGACAAATCGTAGGAGTTGTAGACTTCGTGTATCCGCTTGCAATAAAAGGATTTGAAAGTGCTGTAGTCAATTGACTCAATCTGTTGAGATAATATTTAGCCAATTTTAATAGCATGAATTTTACACCTGTGGCGTTAAATCAATTAGCTTCAAAAATTATTAAAAACATTGGGCATACTATAGAAAAAAATACACGCGGAAACGTCTTAGACTATCCATCTTAATTCTAATGCAAAAGTGTAAGCGTCAATGACTCAAAAATCCGAGCTCAGAATTAAAATTAACATGTTGTCTGTACCTACCTAAACCACCCTAAACTATGTTTACACAGGTATAGTAGGTTTATACGCAGGAAGTAACATAAAAAAGCCGCCGCACCCAAAGTACCAACCTACTTAGACCATGTCTTTACCTTGACATGAAAAAAAAATAGCTCATAAGACACTAGTTTTAATTGTGCAATAAACAGGTCAAGGGAGTGCTAGCATTGACAAAACATAAACGTCACGTAATGTTTATGATTGTGATAAAAATTTTGTGGATTCGGAACTATGATACTTGTTACGTATGTAAGTATGTATAGTAATAATGTACATAAATGGAAGTAATGTTTAAAGCTATTTATAATATGTGGTATAGAGATGCAGACTTAATATAAAATCGTGTAGTCAAGTTACTAGCTTTCTACGAGACGTAACCATCACTCATATAGGACGTCTTAATATATTATTTATGGATTCAAGAAATTTAGCAGCTCCTTGATTTCTAAATTTATAATTACTATATATTTTCGTAGCAATATTATTTATTTTCGTTAATATTACACTATATTTTTTTTTCTACCAGTTGAATTTATCATCTCATTGGAAATGACATTTTATGTTTTGTTTTATTTATCTTAATGTTAACAGTTATCAAAATGCGTTTATTTATCATTGGTTTTTTTACACGTGTAGTTATAGAAAATTTAAATAATATAAAAAATCTTTTTTTTAACAATTGCTTATTATAAAAGCTAAACTAACTAGGTACATATTATGGCGTCTAATGCAATGTTAAAGTGGAAGAATTACCCATAAAATAAAATATGGCTATAGGCTGACCTACACACCAAGAAGTGCGGGCAAAACTTTTGCCATATTAATTGTTCCATTAGTTTGCTAAATATTTCTTCGTCACATGCAATTTCCAGTTTATAATAAATATTATTAGGTTAAAATTCTTGCTTACGTCAAACGAGAAAAAAAATTTAAAGCCAGATGAAAAGTTTAAAAGGCAAGTGTCCATAGCGTCACACGGTTTATTCTTCGTAACGACGGGCTTTTGAGATGAATATAGCAGAAAGACCGACCCACTTTTAAACACTTGGATTTATACATTTTCACGCTCACTCTTTTCACTTTTATATTTTGAATGCTGTATATTTCGAGGGATTTTTTCTGCGCTGATTTTAAAGTTTAACATGTTTTAAATATAGCTAATGTTTTTGTTTCAGATAGCGTTTTATCTTGTATGGGTTTTGTTTCGATTAGATATTATTAAGTTGCTAAAGCGGCGAAATTTACGAATGTTTTAGCAAATTAACCACCAAATTGAGTCAAAGAAGGACGTTACTTACGTACTTTACATAAACAAATGCAAATTCTAAAGATATCACGAACTTATTAATCACGAATATAATAAGCATAAATGAGTAACTTCATGCGTCGTTTATATCTTCAGATTAATTAGAAGTCGTCACATTAAATTAGCCAAACCGTTGTTTACTTGTTATTAATGTTTTTTATTATTTTAATTGGATTTTCGAGAATCCGCAAGTACGTTTTTAGGTCAGCCGCTGTGATGTGAACGACCACTGACACAGTTAAAGAGCTAGAGAGATAACGCTCGTCTTATCGTATTTCCCGACTTAAAATATGGGAACAAATATTATCTGTTTTAAGAGACATAGTCCATTTTAAGATCGCATAATATCGGTAAAGGTAAAACTTATTGTAATCATTCGAACTGATTTAAACCACAGACTAGATACTAGCTTAAACATTTTTGCTACTACGACATAGGTAGATACCTACTCTGATTCTAATAACTAAATGTTTATGTAGATGATAAGTCGTTTATTTTTTAAAACTATAGAATGAGCGTAACTTAAACGTGGTTACAGATCGATTATGACCTGAAAAGTAAACTATACAATAGTAAGTAGTTTGTAGTGGTACCATGCACTTAATCGTACGGACTGATAATATACATATACTTATCTATAAAATACTCGGTTACTAGGTACTTATATACCTATTAGGTATTTATTATCATTGAAATTATTCCCATCTTCCGTGTGTCACTCAATACCTTAACTATGTAATTTTACCTAAGTAATTTATTATATTATGTAGATGTTTGCATTTTAAACAATTTGTTTACTTACCTACCACTAGATTTGAACTAATGCTAAACTTCTGTACTTTCAAAATAATTTGTGTTCAGTATGAACTTTACTTCTTTTAAACAAAAAAAAAAACAATAAATAACCTACTCCAAGTAAATAAAAATTATTAATGTGCACGTGATAGTGAAAAATAAAATCTTCATTACATCATTTTTATTTTTACCGAACTACAAAATGTCCATAAAACCTATAATATGTACTAATTCTATTGTTAGGTATATCAAGAAAAATATAATTTTTAATCATCACTACATAGTATAAAACAAAGTCGTTTTCTCTGTCCCTATGTCCCTTTGTATGCTTAAATCTTTAAAACTACGCAACGGATTTTGATGCGGTTTTTTTTAATAGATAGAGTGATTCAAGAGGAAGGTTTTAGTATATAATTTATTAGGTTTTAGACAAAGCGGGCGAAGCCGCGGGCGGTAAGCTAGTATACCTATAAGATGAAATATTGAACCACTGTGTAATCAAACTTAATCAAACAGATAGTTTTCAACGTCAATGTTATAATTACACTATACTAGGGGATTCGATAGCTTCACTCCGACTTTATAAATGATCTAAAGAAAACTCATTTTCATTACACTGTCACGACCAGGCAATCTTGGGGTCTATAAATCTTATTATAATTAATTCATGTTTTAAAAGACGAGGCAATCATGGGGTTTACAAATGTACTAATTTACAAAAGTACCTACCTTATAAAAAAGTAACAAGTCTTTCTTGCGTATCCAAGTTCAATACCTATCTATAGAGATGTAGGTATTCCTACTTATCATCATCACCATACAATTATATATGAGAATAATAAATGCGAAATTAGCTGTCTGTCCGAGTCTTCTTCATGCCATTATGATTTGGATAAAATTTAATACAATTACAAAGATAGTTTGAGAAGGGACACAGGATACTTGTTATTTTATTTTTTTTATTTTTTTTTTAATTTGGTCCGCTAACTGGACGTTCCAACATTTAGAAATAGTGAAAATACAATCATAATCTTTGTGACTTTTAGTTGGACGGCCTTCTAAGAGCGAACACAACATGCAACAATTATAAACCTACACTTATAACAATAATTAAAAATAACAATTAAAACATATCTATTAGTTACATATTTGTTAGAGAAATGTTATCACGAAAAGCACGCGGTTCCGGAAAGTGTGCAGGTATTTCTAGGTATAGAATTTCCATACGGACGGAAACCAGTATCTAGATATACATATATACATATCAATCCAAGTTTAGATAGATTTGCAAGCCTTTTCTATTCCGCATATGGCCACAATAAAAATATATGAAAGTAATGGAATTGGAAGTGCACTCGTGTTGTGAACATTCGTGCAATATAATTATGTATCTTTCGTACTTGCTAATTTGAGTGGATGGAGCGCCGTCGAAATTCGGTCAAGATTATTTATCTATATAAAAACGAATATTTGTCTGTATGTCCTTTATGTGTTGACTATGCACTTCATCATGACGTGATGATCTAGTCTAGAGAAAAGTGTTGTGCAAACTTTTTGAGTTGGTACGTACAATCTTCGACAGTGTACCACAGGCAAAGCTAGGGTGCACAACAATACTATATTACAATATCATCTACAAAAAACTAGCTAGTAAACCATAAGTCAGCTAAAAATTACGTTTAAAATAGCTTTACGTTTTAAATTTTATATATAACTAGATTTCCGCCCGCGGCTTCGCCCGCGTTTGCAAAGGAAAACCCGCATAGTTCCCGTTCCCGTGGGATTTCCGGGATAAAAACTATCCTATGTGTTAATCCAAGTTACCCTCTATATGTGTGCTAAATTTCATTGTAATCGGTTCAGTAGTTTTTACGTGAAAGAGTAACAAACATCCATACATCCATACATCCATACATCCATACAAACTTTCGCCTTTATAATATATATTAGATATATATATTAGATTGAATTTTTCTGAACAAAGGCACGAGGAAATTCAATTTAGTTAGGTTCCAGCTCTTATTCGATTACATCTTCATTCTAGTGGAGAGATGACCTGCCTTTTATAACGTCGGATTTAATCCAATTTGCAATGTATCGCTTGAAAAATTATCGAAGCTCTTATAGGTACTGTATTGTTTTTCTACTAAATTAACTTCGTTTTTAAACTCGCTTTAAAATAATTAAGTTTTATTATGGAGACAACGGGTCAAATTAGGGTTAAAAGCTTTTACATATTAAATTGCTTTTCATTTTTTTTATGTTATGCATACTCATATCCTTAGTTCTATTTATTATTTTACTCGTCAAGCCAAGTTCTAATTAAGCCCTCCTTACTCCTTACTCCTCCTTACGCCCTCATTACTTATCAATACGTATTTTATTCGCTTATTTATATCGCATAGCCTCAATGTTTCGCAGCGCGTTCACACAAATCTAACTACAATACAGACAAGATGATTAATTAATTATAATTACGTTAATAAACTTGCGATGTTCCTTCCTCGGATTAGTGTACGTGAAACCGCATACATGGCCCGTCCTTATACCTCCTGGTAGGTCCATGGAATTCTCTACTAGGTCGTCGGTGATCTTCCATGTAATGCAATCGTGGCTCGATTTGTGCTTGCACAAGAGCCATCTCTGAAAAAACAATGCTGTATAGTCACTAATTACAATAATTCACGGTACAAAATGGTCACTAATGTTGTTATAGTACACTTAAAAGCACGGGTTGTGAAAGGAAATATACACAGATTACTTGGTATACCTCTGATTGCGCGCTGGTCGCAGCCGCCAGTGCTAAAAGCAGCGGGATAGCCGCAAGCTGCGGATTGCTACGAGCGTCTCGCATGCCGTCGTGCTCTGGACTCAAGAAGCGGCTCACAGCTCCTCACAAGCTGACCCCAGCATGAACCTAGATACCGGTCACCCTAATTTCGGCGATAGGCACGAGGAAGTGACAGATAATATTGAGTTTAAATTAGCGAATTTCTTGGTAATTGTGTCATTTGCATCGTTTTTTGAATGAGATAAAAGTTATGACGCGTTGGGTGTTCTGCGGGTTTCATTTCATGTTTGAGAAAAAACAATGACACAACATTTTTATAAAAAAAATCATAAATTCTAGTAAACAGGTGTATACAGGTTCTAGTAGGTAGCCGGTGGGTTTATGTATAGTTCCTTCATTAGATGGTTCCAAGAAATCCTCATTACATTTTCCTGTTTCAGTCCAGTCAGTTTCCTTCCCAGACAAATCAAAGTGGCGTCTTAATTGGAAAATTTAATTGTTAGAGAAAAATATATTGTACATTTTCCATGATAAGAATTAAAAATAAGAAAATCTCGAACAAAAATAATGATTAAAGAAAATCTGTCGGCACCCACTTACCTAATTAACAGATTTTCTTATATATTATCTTCTATAATAATTTATAACATTCCTTGAAGTACGAAGATGGTTTCTAAGGTGAGAAAACGTAAACATGTAACACGGGCGAACCGGCAACCGCTATTTAAAAATATGACTAACTATTTAACGATTAATAAACTAATTACCTACTTACATTTGTTTGACAACTAAAATTCCCTTAACAGTTATATTATTATTTATACTAGCTGTCCCGGAAAACGTTGTTCTGCCTTACTCTTATCACTTAGAGGTGTGAAAAATAGATGTTGGCCGATTCTCAGACCTACCCGATATGCACAGAAAATTTCATGAAAATCGGTCCAGCCGTTTCGGAGGAGTATGGTAACTAACATTGCGACACGAGAATTTTATATATTAGATGATTATAAGAGTTTTTATTCGGTACCTAACTTATAGACAGCTTTGTAGATTTGTTAATTTGTAGTAGGTAGATTTTCTGCAGCTACGTAATAAATATGAATTATTAATACTTTCATTATATATACCTATGGAATAGGAAAGTACTTTATGGTAATTTTAGTGCTTCGACACAGACTTCAGCTTATATCCATAACTTATTACTTAACGCATTGTTCATGCAGGCAAAAAGTGTCATACTTTATTAAAACATACCCATATGTGGATCGCTAGGCGTCTAGAAAGAATATCGATCATGGAAACTTTGTCTATAAAAGACAATATCAGGTCTTTGTGCAATGATAAGAATATTTGCTAATATTTGCTGTAAAATGTAATTGTAATAAATTTAAAATTAAAGTAAATGTTGAATTTGATATTTTAGTTTTATAACATTCAAATGCTTTATTTATTATAATAGCTGCGCTTCGCTCCTGTTGCTCTTAGCCTAATGATATATTAATAGCCTTCCTCGATAAATGGGCTATCTAACACCAAGAGTTTTTCAAATCGGACCAGTAGTTCCTGAGATTAGCGCGTTCAAACAAACAAACAAACTCTTCAGCTTTATAATATTAGTATAGATTAAATTTTTGAAGAGTAGAAAAAATGGATCACCAAGCGGGATTCGAATCCGCGTCTTTCGCCAAAAGCCCGCGCTTTCTTTTGAGTTTCTTTTAAATTTGTAGTTATATTTTGTTTTTTATTTCATACTAGGTTTCCGCCTACTTCGCACGCGCAGTCAAAACCCGCATAGTTCCCGTTGGATTCCCGTTCCCGTGGGATTTCCGGGATTGCGTCATTTTCCCGGGATAAAAAGTAGCCTATGTCCTTTCTCGGGTATCAAAATATCTCCATACCAAATTTCATGAAAATTGGTTCAGTAGTTTAGGCGTGATTGAGTAACAGACAGACAGACAGAGTTACTTTCGCATTTATAATATTAGTATGGATTGTTCATACTAGTGTACATTTGGGTACTAATTTATTATAAAAGTTAATTTTAAACATTCGCTATTGCCAAGGTTCACTGATGCATATTATAATGTAATAACTGAGGCGAAAATGGATAAATTTATCTTTATAGCGTACTAGCGGTCCACCCCGGCTTCGCCCGTGGTACATATTTCGCAATAAAAGGTAGCCTATGTCCTTTCTTAGGGTCTAAAGATTGTCTGTGCCAAATTTCATCAAAATCGGTTAAGAGGTTTAAGCGGGAAAGCGTAACAGACTGGATGGACTTACCGGAGTTTGATATATTGTATCGACTCAATTAATGGTATGAAATAAAACACTTGTTTTTGAATATTTTTTTAATCAAAACTATAAATCAACGAGTATAAAGCTGATAAAATGGTTGTCAAAATGGTTTACGATTATTAAGCGATGTGGCGGTAATAAAAATACCATACTGTCGAAAAAGTCAATCTTGAAAATACTTTATTTCGTACTCACTAGATAAAATTATTGCATTTTTGAACATTCAAAGTCTCACCTATTAAACCTCAAAATTTCCTCGACGATGGTAGATTTATAAAAATGCTTAACGATTCAAAAGTGCTCGTATAAATTATTATTCTACTCGATAGATAGTTTGATTTGGAAAAATAAAGCTCCCGTCGCTCAATAAACGCATACCGGCGCGAGGAGACGAAAACACTAATGAGGTCATTCGAATAAGAGTCTAGCTAGCTTTTTGAGCAATGGTTTCACGATAATAATTATAACCTAGTTATTTCTGAACTAACGTTGGAGTCTTTCTTCTTGTACGAATGGGCGGGGTAAACGAATCGTTGGGTGTAGTAGCTGGAGTGCGTCTCGGCCGGGCTCTTCGATGGGCCTCGCCGGTAGTAATCCACGCCGTCGCCGCAGTCACACGCGAGGCGACTTTCGGAGCCACTACTCTCCAATTGATATTTGGGGACGACGATTAGACTTTCAGTGGACTTCGTGGGCTGACAATGGCTGTGAGTTCTCACGTAGCCGGTATAGTGGTGCGGTGTTCCGCTCTGGCGGTGGGAATGTTTGTCTTGATGGTGCTGATAGTCGTGGTGGCTTTGAGTGCTGCGGCCGCTGTGGCTCCGCCCGTGGCTCTTGGATCTATTTGAGTGCTTCGTTGTCGTGTCCAAGTAACCATAGCCGAAACCGTAGCCTCCGATGGCTTTTGTCGCTAAATTATCCCAAGACTTCGGCTTCACGTGTTGGTGTGCGCTTTGGTATTGAATTTTTGGGGACGACTTAGCTTCCGAACGGTCGTTCTCCCAAAACAAGGTGTCGCTACTCAGCGACGTGCTGTAACTCGAAACTGAGTTATCACATGCTGCCGTTGCATTGCTCGTAGCGTATGATTGCAAACTGCATTGACTGGTTTGCGTTGACTCAGTCGTCAGATATCGGTATCGACCTGAACAATGACCAGGATTGCAAACTTTCTTCGAGTGTGTATGTGCGCAGTTTTCAGTTTTTTGCGTTGATTTATCAACCTGTTGGTATTTCTCTTTTCGTTTATGTTCTTTAGAACATTCCTTCTTTCTTCTCACTTTTTTTCTAGAGTTGGGAACGCAATGTGGATCGCAACACGGACTGGCGAGGTCATAGGCTTCCAAGCTATTTGCATCCTGATTATTATACGCCGGAACACATGGAGCACAACTATGGTTGTGGCTACTTCTATGCGGCTTGCTATGTTTCCCATTAGAAACTTTATAGGCTTCGGATGCCCGATGACATTCTCCCGTCGCTTTCACGACGTAATGATGGCAGTCGCGTCTATTTCTCGGCGATCCAACAGTTATAACGAAGCTTCCTGTATGTATATTTGGTTGTATAATACAGGTGCCGTAGCGCGGATCGAGATACTGATACATGAACACGTTAGGTTGAGGGGGTTTGGCGGCAGTGACATTCTCACTAGACAGTGTCGGGCGACAGTACGAATTACTCATATTGTCAGCGACAGTCTCTTCTGAATCAGAAATAATATCTGACGGCGAGGCTTTCTTCTTTTGTGAAGGCAAGCTGTGCGTTTTCCAATTGGAATCGAAGACTTGGCGTTCGCGGATGGAGAGTTGTTCCAATTCGCGCATTTTGTTTTGTATCGCTCGTTGTATGTTGATGTATTTGAGGTGAAGTTCGACTTTGCGAACGCAGTCTTCGAAGATGACGACGATGCGCATTCTGGAGTCGCAGGCGTTGATGGCGCTGACGATGGTAGCGTGGTCGGCGCGCTCTACATCTGTGCCGTTGATGGACAAGATGACGTCACCCTCACGCATGCCGGCGACGCACGCGGGCCCGTCTGCCTCCACGTGGTCCACATACGTGATTACTTCTATCTCTTGTTCCTGAGCAAAGACAAAGAACTATGTATTAAGTATTAATAAATAAATACCTATATCACCAAACTCTTCTTTCAAAATTTACTTTTGTAACTAATAAGTTTTATTTAGTTCAGTAAAATTGTTTTATAGTACATAGTTAAAACTAATTAAGGTCATATTTAGTGGCATGATGGACGGAATCTGTAATTTACCTTTACTGTCTAATAAAAATTTGCAAAGTAGAAAGTAAAACATCATGTAAAATTATTGATCACGATTGATAAATTACCTTTTTATAATGTATGCCATAACTCTGCAGGGTGAAACCATAGCTCCCATTCTTCTTCTCTACGATGATTGTGCGTCTCCGGCAGTCTTCTTCGGATTTCCCAGTGCGTTCCGACTTTATTGATTCGCGGATCTAAAACATATTATACTGTTCAATAATTTGGTCATTACACAATAAAAGGTTGGTATAATCACTCATACAGAATATTAAAATGTTTTTGTTTAACATCTTCTTTTATAAGGTAAACATTTTTAATACAACAAGCTATAAATTATTACGTAGTACAAACATAGCACACCTATCTACTACCATCAATTAACTTTTAAATATGTTTCAATATATTCTTATTATTTAAAAGACAGAGCTATTACCTATAAAATGGATGAAAATAACTCAGCTTGTTAACCTACTGAATGCAGCGTATTTCAGTCACATTTAATTGATAAATTTCTGGTCATTTTATCCCATTAGTCGCATATTTCGGCTCACCGCAACTTATTAAACTATTAAGTACATTTGCAGGAGAGGCCATGATGCCAAATTTGGATCAAATGGACCAAGAATTGACCTATTAGAATTGGTAAATTGTAATCTCGGAAATTATATATTGGTAAATGAATTGAGGAATTATAATATATTACTAGTGGTCCGCCCCGGCTTCGCCCGTGGTACCTACATGTTTAAAATATCCTATCTCTCAAGTTGGATCGAACTGCACATGGTGTGCGAATTTTATTATAATCGGTTAAGTGGTTTAGGAGTCCATTGAGGACAAACATTGTGACACCAGATTTATATATATTAAGATAGATTGTAGCAAAAAAAATCCTTGTGGAAAGGAAAAATATGTAAAGAAAGTCCCATGGAAATAATTACACATCCATGCTAGGATGTCACTGAAAAAAATACGATGATTATGATGAAAATCTCTACATAGTATAAAACAAAGTCGCTTTCTCTGTCCCTATGTCCCTTAGTATGCTTAAATCTATAAAACTACGCAACAATTCAAGAGGAAGGTTTTAGTTTATAATTTATTCGGTTTTAGACAAAGCGGGCGAAGCCGCGGGAGGTAAGCTAGTGATGTATATAGTGATGATTTATTATGTAATGTGGCATTGAAGAAAAGGTGTATTATGAAAAAAGACGGGTTGCACTCCGGGAGTGCCGGCAGAAGTGAAAACTTGATTATTAACGTTGAGCATGTTTGATATCCATCCGTCTTACGCTTTTTAGATCAGGTCACGTGTCCTGACGCGAGTTTAAGATTTTATACCCATTACAGAAAAAGTGCTCAACGCCGCTAAAGAAGTTTTCACTTCAAAAATACGCGAGCGCGTCAGATTAAGATGGTTTGGTTAATTTATAATTATAATAAAGTCAGAAGTCCTAATTTCGCTAATCGATCAATAAGTTAATAAGTTGCGCTCGTTTAATTTGAGCTTTTCCAGAAGCACACCTTAGCACACCCACATATATTGAATGCTCAAACTATGCAAAACACATTGGTTGGGTTATTTTAAATAACTGGTTATAGTAAGGAATATTCTTTTTTCCTTTTCTCTTTTCATTTCTTCTTTTTTTCTGTTAGTTTGTTATATTATATAGATAATTGTCTAGCCGCACTAACTTTACGAATGAACTACATTTTCTCATACCTATCTACTAAATCTACATAAAAACTTTCAGATAATGCGATAGATACGACCGCAAATACAACGAAACTAGATTTATTTTAAGTTATGTTTGTAAATAACATTCTGATTCATACTCAAAGTATTAGATTATTGGAAAATCTATATTAATATAAAAATTAATCGCAAAATGTATTGGTAAACGCATAACTCGAGAACGGCTGAACCGATTTCGTTAATTCTTTTTTTATAATATTCCTTGAAGTACGAGAATGGTTCTTATGGAGAGAAAACGAAAACATGTACCACGGGCGAAACCGGGGCCGACTTCTAGTATATGATAAGAATCAGTTCAGTTAACAAATCGCTTGAATCCGACGCATAAAGCACATATTTTTATTTTTACTATTATTGAATTGTAAACTAATGATAACCTAGAAAAAATAAATTTTGATGAATCTCATGTTATATTAAAGTACGTAAAAGTTTTGAAACAGTGGCCGTGAACGTTCGCTACGCGGATGCTTAGAGAGATTAATTCTTTATATTATTATATTCATTTTGAATCTCAGCGCCGTAAAACATCTATTCCCTTGCGACTTTCCATAACCTATATTCTATTTTAATCCCAGTAAGTTGTTCTTTTTTTAATGTCATGTACCTATTGAAATATTAAAAAGAAAAAAACATGCTACACGACGATAAACTGGTAAAGTCTACATAAGAAAATAGTAGACTAAGTACTATATGTACTTAGTCTACTATTTTCAGACCACAAAAACCATGTAACGTAACGGCACCAGTCTTGTACAGATTAAGGAAAAAATTGAAGTTTTTTGCAAATTTCTCGTAGGTTTTTTAACTTTATTGGATATTGTTTAGTTATACCTTTAGTTCAATGTTAGTTTAACGTAACCAATGTTAGAAAAAAGATTACAATGCATAAATAATGAAGTTATTTATAAATTAAAAAACCACTTTTTTGCACCAGTGTTGGACAGTGAAAATCTAATGATGGACACCCAGTTTTGGACAACATCCAGTTATGAACACCCATTTATGGACTGTACCTAATGTTGTTTCTCCATTTATTTACACTTGGAGAAGACTTATATTTATCAATAGAATCTTGAAAATGATGATTGGAATACAATAAATTGGGGATGTATTTATAAAAAATAGTACTTATTAATTATTTTGCATACTTATAATATTTAAAACAGTCTTAATTTCCATTTTCTAGGCAAAAATTGGACAAATGCATCGTTAAATACGAGTTATGTCCGTTAAGAAACACCAATATGGGTTTTTTTTCTCAATAAGTCAGGGATGAAAAATAGGTATAACTAAAAAAGTACTGCCATTCCATCCATTTTGGGACTTCTTCTTCTTCGTCATATCACTCTAGTCAGAGCGAACGTGGTCAACATGAGGTTTGGGGGGGTAGATGTTACCCGCTTCACGATGTTCCGCCATATCTCTCTGTTTCCTGGCATTCCGCTACACTCGTGAAGTGAATCGCCAATCTGAATCCGCCAGCAGCCTTAATCTGATCGGTCCATCGATATGGATTCCAAATTGTAGCACGAGGCAAAAAGCTTTTTTTAAACTGTTGTCAAGATGGTGTGGATGAAATTTAAGCGTGTGTGCTATATGGTGGTGGAATTTAGCAGCAGACAGCGATCCAAACAGTTCATCAGAGAACTCTCTATGATAGATGCGTTACAATACGCATAAGTATGCGACTTCTCTACGCAGTGATAGAGAATGAAGCCGAGAACGAGTCGCACAGCACATAATGACCCATTGTTCTAAAATATATTCTCATGTTTAGATAGATATTATGTTGTTGGACCCATTAGTGTAATTTTAACAAAAAATATCAATGTCCATTATAGGAACCAAAGCAAATCCAGTCATGGACAATTGTTGTACAATATTGGAACCCTTTGTTTGAAATGGTCGTGATAGGTATATTATTAATCAGAAAGAAAAGACAATACAGAAAAGCGCATGTAATTAATACCTTTAAAAAAAGTTTATTTTCGACATATGTCCATAAATGGATATATCCATAGAATTAAATCCAGTTATGGACACTGAAGAATTTTATTTAAACAACATAACCTATCATGATACTAAATCGTGTAATATTTCGTACACTTAACTACTATAAATAAAAGTAATATCAAATTTTGCTGACATTTATACAAAAATTCTTATAACCAAAATTGTGTCCTCACTTCCTTAAGGATTTCCTTAGTAAAAACGGATTTCTTCGAAACGAGTCGCAGCAACTAAACATAACGTTCTGCCATCTTCAAACATTTTGGCCGAATAAGATGAAGTGTCGTATTTTGATAGCTTATGAACCAAACTTTTATTTTAAGTATTGCCAAATTATATAACGTTAATTTTGGTCTTAATATTTAAATTTAATATTTATTTTGTCCATTACTGGATGCTTGTCCACGACTGGTGCCGTTACCTTACCTAGTTGAAAGTTAAGCCCTACCAATGATATCTCACTTGTAGAATTCTACTGAAACTCTGGGATTAATTTTCAAGCCAGATATCGTATTTCTCCCGCGCTAAATGTCCTGAGTGATGAAATATTCATACAAACAAGTATTAACCTCGCCTATAGTTCTAGGTCATATTATTCACTGAGGTCACTGTCAAAGGACTGGTGCATCGTTTTCTAATTACATTTACACGTAAATGTATCGGGATTTAATTAATTTTCAGTTTATTTAATAGGTAATTAATCAACCGTCTTGAAATATATTGTAAGGAACGAACTGACATTGTTAGCCTTTCTGTAGAACGGACCATTGAACTGTCCTGTGTGGAGCTGGAGCGTTATATTATTGTTTGCGTTTATAGACCCCCTTCCAGTGACTATAATATGTTTGAGACAGTCATGGAAGAAATATTAAAGCGTTTAAGTAGGAGTAAAAAAAAAGTTATAGTATGTGGTGATTTTAATATTGATATACTTTTACAAACACAAACGGCAACACGAATTGTTAATTTGTTTCAGTCATTTAATCTGTATAAACTTTTTAATGAACCCACACGAATTACACCTACTTCTGCAACCTGTATTGATAATATATACTGCGACTGCAACTGTTTAGAGAAAAATATTCTCAATACACTCACTTCGGATCACTGTGGCCAGAAAGTAGTTTTTGAATGGGATTGTTTACCTGAATTTAAAAGAATTATTGTTAGGCCTATAACTAAAAAAGGCATTAATAAATTTAGAGATAATATTAATAAAAACCTGCCCGTACTGAATGATCAATCCTGTCATAATAATCCTTGTGAAATGTTTAAAAATCTTTTTAATTTAGTGCATAATGAATTTGAAAAAATATTTAAAGTTAAATCTTTAAATATTACCAAGGATTTACCATTTAGTAAATGGGCGACACCTAGCATACATAGGTGTAGGATCGTTCTTTATGAGTTATATGGTATGAAGCAATATAATAAAGACCCATCTTTTCTTAGTTATGTTAGAAATTACTCAAAAACTTTTAAAATTGTTTGTTTTACTGCGAAGCGTTTGTATATCAGAGATAAAATACGCGACTCCGATAATAAAGTTAAAACAGTTTGGTCTATTATTAATGGTGAAATGGGTAAAAGCAAATCAAGTAATACCATAAAACTTGTTAATAATGGCATGGTTATTGACAAAAATGCTGATGTTGCGCTTGCATTTGAAGATTTCTTTAGTAGTGTCCCTGCTAGCATTACTAATAATTTAAATTCGTCTTCAGCACTTGCAGAGACCTTTTTGAGGGACCATGTTGCGGGGTGCAGCACATTATTTGAATTGCGACACGTAACTGCTAATGATATTGTTACAGCCTTTAAGACACTAAATTTAAAAAATACTTGTGATCTTTGGGGAATGTCCGTAAATTTAGTTAATAATATAATAGAAAATATTGCGAACAATTTAGCTTTTATATTTAATAAGTGTTGTGACTATGGTACATTTCCTAATTTATTAAAGCTTAGTAAAGTTATACCTCTATTTAAGAAAGGCGATCAAGAAGACTGTAACAACTATAGACCTATCTCGATTTTACCAACATTAAGTAAGGTATTCGAAAAGTTAATATTAAACCAATTGACTAGTCACTTTGCATCTAATAATTTGCTGCACACCAAACAGTTTGGTTTCACAAAGGGGCGCTCAACCACAGATGCTGGAGTTGCACTACTAACACATATATATAAGGCATGGGAAAACTCAAAAAATGCTTTGGGGATATTTTGTGACCTCTCCAAGGCATTTGACTGCGTTGAACATTGTACTTTATTGCGTAAACTTAATCACTATGGGATTAAAGGACAAGCTCAGAACCTCATAGCCTCATACCTGCATGATAGGATACAAACTGTAGTTGTTAATGGAGAACGTTCTAGCGGTGCGTCAATTAACATTGGTGTTCCACAGGGATCTATTTTAAGACCCTTCTTGTTCTTGGTATATATCAATGATCTACCTTATTATTTACAGGATAGGTGTGAAATAGTTCTGTTTGCAGATGATACCTCATTAATATTTAATGTGGATAGGCATGACCCAAATGTTGACGAAGTGAACAGTGCTCTTTTACACATATCCGACTGGTTTACTGCTAATAATTTATTATTAAATGCCAAAAAAACAACTTGTGTTGAATTTTTACTACCAAACGTTAAAAAGTTAAGCAGAAATATTACCTTGAACGGGGAGGTATTACACCCTACAGAATCGACTGTATTTCTTGGGTTAACATTGGACGAGAAACTACAGTGGGGAGCCCATGTCAACACCGCTGCAGGTAAGCTCAGTTCAGCAGCATATGCAGTCCGAAAAATAAGGCATCTCACCGATGAAGATACAGCTAGATTGGTTTATTTCAGCTACTTTCATAGTATTATGTCCTATGGAATTCTACTATGGGGCAGGGCAGCAGATATAGAAACTATATTTATCTTACAGAAAAGAGCCATTCGTTCTATATATAATTTACGTGCTCGGGACTCACTAAGAGATCTCTTTAAGAATACTGGTATCCTTACTGTACCATCACAGTATATATTTAATAATATTTTGCATGTACACAAAAACGCCGACTTACACACAAGAGTAGGAGATAGACACTGTTATGGCACAAGGAACAGAAATAGAATTGAAATGCCATTTTTCCGATTAGCTAAAGTTAAAAATTCATTTATGGGTCAAGGTATACGCTTTTACAATAGAATTCCTCATAATATTAAAGAGTTTAGTAGTTCTAAATTTAAAACTTATATAAAAAATGTACTAGTTCAGAGAGCGTACTACAGTATTCAGGAATATATGGACGATAAAAACCCATGGAGGGTTGTCGCGTAAAAACCACAGGACAGTTCTTTGGCATGTTATCACTACATAGTATAAAACAAAGTCGCTTTCCCTGTCCCTATGTCCCTATGTCCCTATGTCCCTTTGTACGCTTAAATCTTTGAAACTACGCAACGGATTTTGATGCGGTTTTTTTTAATAGATAGAGTGATTCAAGAGGAAGGTTTATATGTATAATAACATCCATTAAATAGTGGAGAAGTACTTTTATTTTTGAGGTTTCTAATGTGATGTCGTAAAAAATTACATTTTTTCCGCTTACATTGCAAACGCAGGCTGAACCCTACGAGTTTTATCAAAATAATGTACTAAGTATTATACACATTGGAAAGGTCTACAGAAAAGTCCGCGATGGTATATGTCTATCTCTTATGGATAACCCACAATAACTTTTTTTTGTCATTTACTTTTTACGACAAATAATGGCTAATTTTCGAAGCGATTTTAACCAATACAGCATTAATCCTTAACCAATTAAATACCTTGAATACATTGTTCATTTAATATAGATCTATATGGCCCTTTACACCGTATGATTTAAGTGAATATTTTCGAAGATATTACAGATTTAAAAATTGCGGGACGTAGCGTTTGCGGCGGTACCGGCCGGCCGCGGCCGGGCCGCTATGTTTTTATATACTTACAACGTTCACAATTTTTCTGTAGTGTATTTAGTATCAGCATTGCACCCGTGCGAAGCCGGGGCGGGTCGCTAGTTATAATATATGTTGTTACATATGTATTTTGTAAAATTGTAAAACTGACATGATTTAAAAGAGCAACTATGGAGTTTCTTGCCGGTTCTTCTCCGTAGATACTGCTTTCCGAATCGGTGGTAAATTTTAAAATATGTAATGACGTTTCAAAAGTGCTTCTCTAAGAAGTCTAATTGAATAAATAAATGTTTGAGTTTGAGTTTGAGTTTGTATCGTTAAACATTTCTTTCAGAAATTTAACGTAATTGAGTACACTTACGTTAAAGAACGTAACGATTCCTAAATGGAAACTCGCGTGTATTTTATAAAATATTTCTCATAAATAAATGTGTAGAACATTTATAAATTAATATCAGTGTATTTCACAATTTTTCAGTGCTAGGTTCTTACATAATTAATTCAGCAGAAGTTCGCAACACACGCTCACTTCGGAATTCGGATAATCTTGACTAGACGAAGCCTAAGTAAAAAGTTCAATGATCCCAAAAAAATCAATCGGCTGTACTCACGGAATTGTCGAGCGAATCTTCCTTCGACTCGCTGCTCAAATGTTTTTTACCGTTGCTCAAACTGCTCGGGCATCGCTCGTTCAGCTTGGGCGAGCTCATTCCGCCATCCGCCGCGGCTCATCTGACACTGAACGTTCACCTGGTTATCCTCCCGAATTGTATAACCCTATATTACACCTAAACACATTTGCATACGCGCCTCTTCAAAAAACAGGATTGCTTGACCAATCATTAGAAGCTACGCATGCGTCTGTATTGGACGGTTGGAGGCACTGAAAAGGATACCATGTCTGAAGTTCAGGAGACGTGGCCGCGGCGGTATTGTGTTCTTTGTTTTGGTATTAGACAAAGGCGAATCACGTATTTTTGGGGCTTTATAGTTGGCGCATGCGCGATAGATGCGGCTTCAGTGCGCAGAGTAGGGGCGGCGAGCCGAACCTGTGTGAGGTGTGACTCGCAATACTTTTGCAAACTTATACGATAGATATTTTATATTTTGAATGACTTTTTAAGTAGTTCATAAGTTTTATGAGGGATAAACTTGTTCATATATTTTTGCAATAACTTCAGCACGTAACTTCGTACGTTTAGTGTACCCTGTGAGTGTACCTATAGTAATTTTGTATGGTAATCCATCAACTTCTGTCTACGTTAACCCTTTTTTTATCCGAAAAAAGTTATATTACCATGGATACAGCAACATAAAGCAACGGGCGTATTCATTCTAATAAAGTGCTAATAAACTATAAGAAAGAATAACTTATTTTCAAAATAAATGTTGAATTTCTAAATATTTTATTAGTTAATAACATAGGTAATTAATTACTTATTGTTAAAAAGTTGTTATTGTTAAAAAGTTAAAATGAATATTAGAAAATAAGTGAAGGTAAATAAAACATTAACATTAGCTTTTAAAATTTTAATTCAATATTATTTTTTTTAAGAAATTATTCCACTTTGGCTATGGCCAACTAAACTCTATTACTTTTTTTTCTACATTTTGTCTATGGTTTGTGAACAACAGTGTTAGCTTTGGTATAGCTAACAACAGATATATTCGGTATAGGTACAGGTATCCTCGACAAATTGTTGTTCAGGGACATAAGTGGGAGCGAGATAGATTGCACGCCGACTTCCGCGGGTATGACGAGAGACGCCTTGGTTATGTTAGCTGGTATTTTTACAAGGCTTCTCTTGAATCGGATTGCCGAATGATCTGAAAAGGAATCGCATTTTATTCAGGGTTATTTTGTACGGCTGGCGGTGAAATATTTTCGCTATTGATAGAGGAAAAATTGTCAAATATTTTGTACGTAACTTTCAAATAATTATTAGAAAAAATAATTAAGCAAACTTTAAATGCAAGTAGAAAATTATTATGTGAAAAATTTTAAGTTTACGTTTGCATTTGTTACTATTTTTTGCTGTAATTTATACAGCGTGTTCTTATGATTGAAAAAAATATTTTTCTTTTTGTCTTTTCATAACAATAGTAGTGACATCTTACCAGTTTTAGCCGGCAGCCTTATCCCCAAGTTCTTCAAAGCCTCCCAAGGGACGGTGGTGTTGGTTGGCGCGACACCAACCACATTTTCAGCCGTCACGTTGGTGACCAGCGGTGTTGGTAGATCCTTGAGATTGAGGTTGGAACCGTTGAGGTGGTAGAATGTAACGGACTCTTGACGGCCTCTGTGTATAAACCAAATAAACAAAGGTCGTTCTATTATAAGTTCGACGACATATTGTAACATCTGCCAGCCCGCATTTGTCCAATTTATCCATTGTTTTAATATGTATGTACCTTTATTTTACAAGCATTAAAATATAGCAATAAACTATTTGACGTCATATAGTGAGTTTTATTTAATAATCATCCATCAAGCTTCATTAATTACGCTAAAGTATAATAATTCAAACATTGTACCTATTGAACGGTCCGCCGCAGAAATTTGATCGTAGTTAAATTTTAATGATGTGGTATGATTTCGCGGTAATTTTCAATGTTATATTTAAGTTACGTATACAAGTTTCGAGAAACGCATTAATTTATTACTTATTTATTTCCACGTAAGTATACAAATTTAGGTTTATGACCATGATTTTACGAGTTATCTTTGTTATTATGAAAATTGTTAGGTTTTTAAAATTTCATAGACGAAGTATAGAAACACAATATTGTTATTATAAAATATATTATTAACTATAATATTAATTACTTACGTAGCGTTTTTATCAGTTTCATTTGATGTTCCATTGACAAGGATTCCAACTTGGTACACCGTTGCTCGAACTACATACCTGAAAAACCAATAAGATCCAGGAAAAGCTATTTTCACTGTAAGGAAATAAACTGTAGAACTAACCAGTGAAATAGGACCTTTCGATAGAGTAAAGCTTGTACTACACACAGGCCATGTTAGGCTAGTTTTGCTTATTTTCAATTTAAAACCAATTTTACTAAACCCCTAAAACTAATTGAAAATTCGTTCGTGTGCTGCATATTTTACAAACACAGCTTCTATAACATTATATTACCTACCTATATAATACATAACATAATACTTTTGATACCTAGGTATATAATTAATACTATGAACAAGTAAATTACGTTAGTTTTGTTTTACGTATTTAGGTACCTACTTCCAATGTAAACATGGGATATTCCTAAATAAGATTCCTAGCAATATTATAAAAGCGAAAGTAACTCTGTCTGTCTACAAACCAATGAACCGACGAGTTCTTACAGACGAACGGCAAGTTGTGAACGGCAGAGGCTACTTCAATCGTCACCACATGTCGACGTCAACGACTGCTCCCGTCGTCGTGCCGACGACTGCCGTCGACATGTAGCGACGGCTGAAGTTGAAAAGTTGAAAATTAGCAGTATATATTTTGACTAGCTTCCGCCCACGACTTTGTACGTGCATCCCCGTTTTTCCCCGTTCCCGCAAGAATTTCGGGAAATCCTTTCTTAGCGGATGCCTACGCCCTAACATCTACCTGCATGCCAAATTTCAGCCCGATACGTCCTGTGGTTTGGGCTGTGCGTTGATAGATCACTATAACAGTCACCTTTGAGTTTTATATATATAGATTGTGTATATACATTGATATATTTTTATACTAAAATGAAGATGAATACTCACATGTCTTTCGGTAATGTGTGATTGGCCTTTGGTAGAATATCCTCCCCTTGTACTGAGCAAGCAGAGATCAAAGCCAAGACAATTACCTGTCAAAAGAGATGGAGAATGTTTTTTTATAATATACGTGCGAAGCCCATATAGCTCATATTTATTTTATTTAAGATACCCCTTCCTTTAAAATATAATAAGAACATAATATATATTTAAATAGCAACACGTATCGTCTGTTATGTTAACAATAAGGTGATGTAAATTTTTTTTTTTTAACGCGATTATCTCAGCAACTGCTGAACTGATTTCAAAAATCTCTTAATGTTGAATATGTACGTGATTCCGGAGTGTTAGTGTCTATGTACCACGGGCGAAGCTGGGGCGGATCGCTAGTAACACTTGCACATTATTGACCTTACAGTTAAAGAAATCTCGCTTGCTTCTCGCTTGTTATTTATTTATACGAAGTGATTCGTCATTATTATTGATGTCCAGATGTGATCAAGGAATCCAGAAATCGATTATTAAAAATAATGACATCCATTTACGCTACATACATCACAGATTACTACATAAGTTACACGTTCGATAAACAATAAATATCACGATTCATTACTTTTATTTATAGATGTAAGAAGAAAAATATAAATATTCCACTAATGATACGAATGATTTAATAAATATACTGAGTACTCACGAGCATTTTTCTTGTTAAAAAGCACTTCAATTGGACTTAAAAACACTCGTTTGCAGACATAAGTGCGCTATGAACATCCATTCTGTTTTATTTATATGAGCTGGTAATTAGTAAGCTGGTGCAATGTCGATGTATGATAATCTTCATGTTTATATCTATATCTTTGTGTTAGAACCATATTCTTATTATAGAAAATCTGATGGAATTTGGATACATTTTAGTATTAGCTTCTTTCTTGTCGTCTTCGACAATATCTTCAATTTTCTTTCTTGTATCCTTTCAACACTTCCTGGTCGTCCGTCAATGTACATATTCTATATTCAACCATGTATATCCAATAATTTAATTAATGTGTTTGTTTATATCTATATGGCAGAGACAAGATGGCTTTTTTAGCCGTGATACAGACCACAGTCCTTGAACGTACGGAAGGTATATCGTCTTCAAATTGACGTTTGTTTACTCCAATTGTGTTCTACCCACATTTACTTTTTTGGTTACTGATTCTATATTAATATGCTTATGAACAGGAAATATTTGTTTGTTTAACGATTTAACACAAAAAATATTAAACTGATTCCAAAAATTATTTCCTGGGTGTCGGGTGAAATGTGCCATATTTTTTAAATTTTTCCCGGGTCTACTTGGACGAAGACGGGACAAACGCCTAGTTACAGATAAAACAGAAGCTTAAAGTATTAACAAATATTAAAACATTTTTATTGTTATAAATTTAAAAATAAAAAAGTACTTTCTACGAATTATAATATACCTATTATTTATACATTATAATATATAATTATTTTTATTTTTTATTCTTGTAATTAAATTTATTTAAGCACTTAAAATAACAGTAACGTAATTATATAAGTTTTCTTGTGCATACCTGTAATTGGTGTATACATCATATTAATATTCGTTAGTTGTTTAGATCTAATTGTTATAATTTTTATGTGTACTCTGTTGGTATGTCTAAATAAATAAATAAATAAATACTTACATAGATAGTAATTATTGGAAATAATTTTCTATACTTATCAATAAATTCATAAATCTATTATTTATTATACCTACACTATGGTTTGGAGTGTACGTACCTAGCCATGTTGTGATATTCTCAATTTCATTATATCTTTACGCAAGACCGTTATCAGATCGAAGATTTTGACTTATCGGCTAGGATTGCTCTCTCGACGCTTCAACCGAACGACCATAAATAGTTTATTATTTTATAATTTTTGGACAAATAAATTGTAGTTAAATATTAATTTTAGAAAATTTAACCCGAAATGAATAAGACGGTGGTGTACGCGGCCCTCTTCACCCTGGTAAGTTCTGGAAACTGATATTTCTTTTTGAATCTTAAAATTATTTACTGTTTTGATATATTCCTAGGATTTTTTTTATCTTAAAAATACAGATTTTATTACTATTTTCCCTATTTTGTGTTTGCCACAAACACGTTTTTCAAGTCAAGTTACACGCGGCAATGAAAAAATACTTTTGTTTTAAATTGGCTTCAATCTTTGTACTTTATGGATTTTTATAACTATGCTTTACTTTCACTAGATTCAATTTATAAATATGTCCATATTTACGGTTAATAATACACATAATGTATTAGAATGGTAATACTAATTATTTTATCTTATATTTAGCATAGCTTCGATAATGATAGCAAGGCTCATTAGAGCATTGTATAGAAACTGTTTTAAATTAAAATATATAACGCAATTATTTCTTTACAACGTTGAATCATAACAACACTGTTCCTACATTAATATAATTAGTTACATGCAAAAATAATTACTTTTTTATTCACGCGATTTAAAAGTATAATGTAATTTATGGTGTACAGGATTAAAAAATTTTTTTGGATTGATTTTCTGAAACGTCATTGTATTTTACAAGATGTTAATAAGACGCTTGACCGTGCCTACGTTTAAAAAAAAATACCCTCTTTACACGCCATTCTAATATTACCTACGAAGACTTTAATATTACGAATACGTTACATGCGAATGTTTTTTTTTAAATTTTATTATTTAAATATTTATTGTGGCAAATTAATATGGTACAAGAACGAAAGATTTAATTAGGTACGTACCTACTGAAGTTTTAATGTATTTTTTTTTAATTGTTGATATATCAATAAGTTATTACAAATAACTTACACATAATAATATGAATGTCTTATTTCTATTTATGAATACGAGATGCTTGCGAATTTTATTTTCTTGCGAACGTTTTTTTTTTTGCTTATGCTTTTGTGTATTTTTGGTGAGTAGATATTATTGGCATTGATTTTAATGTAATTTTCCTTATGATTATGATTTTGACTTTAAGCAAATTTTTTATAACAATATCTTTAATTTTAGTTCAGTTTATATAATATCTGCTGAGTGAATTACACTTATAGGTACTTTATATACCAATTCCGACATTCCCCACCTATGTATTTACTAAAAACTTGTTTTTCAATTTCTTACAACTTAAAATTATTATAAATATTTTTGAGATCAATTTGCAACATTCCAAAATGGAGCAAGTATTTCTGTTAACTAGTGAATTCATGTTATCAACGGCATTGATAAGAGAACGGTCGTTGAAATGCGTCACCGTTGATCCGAAGATCTACCATTTAACTAAATAAATCATTCTTAAACTCTAACTGTGACCTCTTTTTTATGTAATTGTAATGACATTATATGCAGTTTTATATTAACGATAAATGAACACTATTTTTTAGCTTCGCGTTAATATTTGTTTGAATTGAAGTGGCAAAAATAAAAATATGTCAGTTCGTGATAATATCCTAAGTATATTTTATACTTAAAACTATATTATTTACCTATCGATATACAATGTACTTAAGTATCTTCTACCATATAAAAAACTATACTTAGGTACGTGATAAATTAGTAAAAGTAACGTTTAAATTTTCAAGTGAATTAATTTAAGTAGGTACATATTTCTTCGATAGATTTGATATGCATAGGAATAGCATTAGTTAGGTACTCGTAATATGAAAAATAAATTGCTGAAAATATGAACATAATATTATAATGAAAATAAAGGAAGATCGCAATTCGTTCTTTGAATCGAGATTAGGTTCTTTGTTAGTATGTACCTAACCAATATCACAGATAATATAATACAATACAACTAGTTATTCCGCGGGGTTTTGCCCGCGGGAAAATTCATGTTTTTTCCATGAATCATGTGTTATTCTGATGTATATCCTACTTAACTGTAGTCTGTAGTTAAGTTTTGTCCAAATCCACCCAGTAGTTTTTCGTGAAGGAGTAACAAACATCCATGCGTCGTCACAACTTTTCGCATTTATCATATTACTAGCTTACCGCCCGCGGCTTCGCCCGCTTTGACTTAAACCTAATAAATTATATACTAAAACCTTTCTCTTGAATCACTCTATCCATTAAAAAAACCGCATCAAAATCCGTTGCGTAGTTTGAAAGATTTAAGCATACAAAGGGACATAGGGACAGAGAAAGTGACTTTGTTTTATACTATGTAGTGATGATGATGAGTAGGATAATAGGTACCTACTGCTTGTACTAGGTACGTTATTAGTCGGATACTTGGATACCAAACACCGGAGTAGTGTTAGATACTAATTCATAGATGCAAGATTACAGAATCATGAAAGTTTGACTCTAATCATGGAGTTTACATGACTGTAATTGCATTGCGAAATACGAATTGAAATACACGCTTAGGATTTATATAACTACTTATTGACCCAGCAAACATGGTTGTAATAGTACCCCAATTTTATATCTAGCTGTAGAATTTAAACTTTTCGATCATAACCTATACCTAGTTAGGTACTTATTTTGCGTGTTACCTACTTTGTTTGTAGAACTGCTTCAAAACGGCTTACCGATGTTTTTGAATATATTTTTTTTAATTTTATAAAATATTTTTCAATATTTAATCAGATATTTTTTATATAAATAAAGAATCCGTAAGATATGGTGAATATTCACTGAGAAAGTAATTTACTTTTCCAGTTGATATTCTTATTAATTTCAAAACTACAATCTTATCGTGAAGACGTAGCTCGAACTATCTGCAGTCATGTCAACGACTTTATTACGAAATGAAGATAACTATTGATATTGAAAGGATCATTTCACGTTTTTAAATTGCTTATTTTTCTTTGCAAAAAAAGCAAAATTAATGCAACACTTTATTATTAGATACCTAACTACCTACTTTGCTATGTTTGGTGGTGACACTATAATAATAATTTCGTATTTGTAATCGATTTTAAGCAAAAGCTAATGCGGTTTTTTTTCAATAAGGTAGTTCTATAATTTATAAAAACTGCGAAAATTATTACCTACTATTATAAAATTGTACAATGTACATTCAATGCTGCAAATTCCTTATTTATTTAGATTATATCCTTCACCTCCTGTTATGACAATTTGCAAGTGAAGACTGAAGTGTTTTGGGAGTAAAGTAACTAAATAGATTATGTAGGCACCTATATTATCATGAGTGTGTTTTGTAAGATAATAATTATAATTTAACGAAAACTTCTTATTTTTGTTTTATGAATAAACTTTTATCAAACAGAGACTTAGTGATAGAAAAAGGCCGATCTAATAACGGAATTTGTAATACACAAAGGTACTAATGTTAATCGTTAACTTCATAATATAGAACAATAGAATAGATACCTAGTATCATACCTACCTACTTTATAAATTATTTTATAGATATGAGTACAGCAATATGAAATAAACATTACAGTATTAGTTATTATTATGACTTATTATCATTACCTAATATATTGATATACCTGCCTAGTGCCTTGCCTGTCGAAAAACTTTGTGTACATATTTAATTTAACGTAGGTATTTGTCGTTGATTTCCTATAAAAATAAACATCTTTTTCTAGATCCAGGCGTCTGTGCAGATTGTAATGAGTTCGCTGGCGATAGCTCAGTACTTCTGCCTCATTGACTTCCTGCGGGAGTTTCCGCTATTAATTTTCATCAAAATTCTTTATTTTCACAGTGAGTAAAGATTTTGTATTATGTTGTGATGTAAATTTATGAGTAGAAGAATTATTGTAAGGTAAAATGATAAGTCTACAAACAAGTTAATAATAGGATAGTACAAATTACGTTGATTCTTTAAAAGGTGAGTAATAAAAATGTTAATTGACATTTTTTACTTTTTTTTTAACCGACTGCAAAAAAGGAGGAGGTTCACAATTCATCTGTGTTTTTTTTTGCGTTTGTTAGAGGTATCAGAGATCTGAGGAGATCTAGCGGCTGGGTGAACTGATTTTGATGATTATTTTTTTTTATTTTAAACGATCCGGTTGGTCCCTTTTTAAGGTGATTGAGTGTTTTGTTAAAACATTATTATTTATATATTTTTGCGTTATAATAAATGCTTCTATTTATCAGATCCCGACTCTTGCGGAACGTTAGTAAACATCGGGCATGCGGTGGACGAGCTGAGCAACCAGGCAGTGGTGTTGGTGACTAGAAAGCCGCTTTCTGTCACCAGGACGCTCTACGTTAACGCTTGTAGCCTGGGCCTGGGTCTCGGTTGGTGTCTGGGGAGCATTGTTATGATGAGTACGTATTACTAATCATTTTATCATTAGGGTTGTGTAGAAATTGCTACCTATGTACCGTATAGGTTCGCCTTTTACATATTTTTAATCGTTTTTTAGTGTTCCGAACCTCAAAAGGAAAAAACGGAACCCTTATAGGATCACTTTGTTATCCGTCTGTCTGTCTGTCTGTCTATCTGTCTGCCTGTCTGTCAACACCCTTATTCTAAGGATCGCGAGGAGGAAATTTATATCGAAGACTCCTATCTACGGTCCCTTGATGCTGTGAAAAAATCAAACGTATAAGCCAACACAATCTAAAGATACAGCCGTAAATGCTGAAATTTTTCGCAAAATACAACATGTCCGCAACTCGCGAGTTTTCCACGCGGTACAATACATATTTAGAAAATTATACGTTTAGAACACTAGGTTTAGATACCCATATCACTCACATTCCTCACATCACACATCTACTAAGTACATTTCATAAATTATTGCTTTTGCAAACATTATTATGTTATCAAGCGTAATTTTTGCTGCGTGTCATCCCTGGACCCTACGGTAAGCGTATCCATGTCGTGGCCATATCGTAGATTTGCTCATTTCATGAAATGGCCAACATAGTTTGATCAGATCGTTAAATCGTCAACGTTTCACGATTTGGTCATCGACATTTGGCCAGATCGTATAAAATATCTTAGAGAGTCCATAAAACATTAAAAAATTCAGAATATTTTAAGAACTTGTTTATTGTCATTTAAGTTAGTGCCGCGGTAGCGCCGGCGAATACTGGTATTCGCTTCTGGAAGCGAATGGTTTTTTCAATAGAAAACAGTTAGGTTAGGTTAGGTTAGACTTTAATAAACAACGCACGAGCCGAGCGAGCAAAGCGAGCGTGCCGCGGCAGCGGCCGGCGAGTGCCAGAAGTGAAATGGCCATCCACGTTTGGCCAGATCGACGATCTGGCCAAATGTGGATGACCAAATCGTGAAACGTTGACGATTTAACGATCTGGCCAAACTAAATTGGCCATTTCATGAAATGAGCAAATCTACGATATGGCCACGACATCCATATAATATCTCATGATCGTGCGGGGTGACGTAAGTGTTTACTTTTGGCGGGAGGCGGAGAGTGTCCATTCTGTAGCGTTAGCTACTATTAAGTATTCTGTGCTTATATACGGTAGTTCCCGTGTACACAAAAAAATTATATTATGAACATAATATTATTTTACAGGGAGCGGTCAAAACAAAGAAAGAGTAATGGTGTGGCCGTGGGTGTTGACGACTGTAGCTGTGTGTACATTGGACTTGATCGCAACTGTTATATTCATTAACGACACATTTTACACGAAAGTGAGTGATTGTTTATTGTATGCATGTATAGATGATGAAAAATCGAAGTGAAAAAATTTAATTAAAAATGCTTGCGGCCAAATTTTGACTGGAAATCTAGCCGATATAATAATTATATTCTCCTTATTATAAATATACTTACATACAATTTTTCTTTCATCAAAAAACTATGAACGAAGTAATCCTGCGGTGGGTTAGACTATTACTCTTGCCTTATGTTTATCAATTAAACTTTCAGACGCTAGCCGACATAATGATCTTCATAGGGGCCACGGCAAGCGGTGTTAGAAACATAGTGGTTGACACAAGACTGACGGCATGGTCCATGGTGCTCTTATATTCACGTTTTATAATAATTTACATAATCAATGTGATGCTTGTTATTCTGGTGGTGTTGAATCGGTTAGCAAATAAAACTATGAAGGAGTCTGAGAAGCTGAGTAATTCTATGGTAAGAAAAAGAAACTTTGTATCTCATAATACATATTATTAGTTATCATAGTGTGAATTAATTCCAGGAATAGTTTTAGAATTTCCAGACCAGTCTGAACTAGTACTATTTTATTGAAACAGTATAATACATCTAGACAGACATTCCAATCAAACATCAAGTACCAAGTAATACAGTATCTGGCGTCAATTAACAAACTAGCTTTTCTCCCGCGACAATTTCCTCTATCCTAATCTAGACACAAAATTCATTAATACATATTTCACCCGCATTGTTCCGCCTTCCTCGATAAATGGGCTATCTAAAACCGAAATAATTTTTCAAATCGGACCAGTAGTTCCTGCGATTAGCGCGTTCAAACAAACTAACTATTCAGCTTTATAATATTAGTAAAGATAAATCATATTTTTTTACAGGCCGAGGCAGTGGTCCCTTCAACAACAACACAACCAACAACACCCCAAAGTGAGAGCATGGTGGACATCGATCTTTATACACCCAGTCTCCCAAGGCACCAACAGATACCCCGGGCATTTTATAGCAAAAAGAAGTACTTAGTGAAAGGGTAAATTATGTTTTGAGAACAAGTTCAATATTTCTTAAGCTGTCCTTCTCTTCCTGTTTTTTTATTAAGCTACTTAAGAAGGAGAAAGTCTCTCAATTCGTGTGCAATCATCATCATCATCATCAGCCCATATACTGGGACACGGGATTCCTATGAGGGTAGTGCAGTTGTGGTTCAGTGGTGAGGTAACTTCAAATCGATAAGTCGGGGGTTCGAGACCAGGCGGGCGTGCAGGAAATAAATTGATTTTTCAATTTATCTACGCATGATATACCGAACATCACCACTGCTCTAAACGGTGTAGGAAAACATTATGAGGAAACCGTCATGTCGAAGAATCAAACAGTTCGACGACATGTCCAGCGTGGTGTACCTATTATAAGCCTGTACCCTCATAGAAGGCCCGTGTCGTGTGCAATACGATAAGTGAACACAATTAAACTGGATATAAACTCATCAATCAAATATGATATTATATTCTAGTGTGCCAGACTTGTGTGCATACAACACGAGCGGCGTGTACTCCCAGCCGACAAACGAGACGACAGACAATCGTGATGAAGTGGATCAGTGCCATACGAACCATGCTATTGTTGATCAATTACAATCTACCAACCAACCAAGCACAAGGTAAGATATTATAGCTGATAAGCAACGTAATGGTCATGGTAATAGACCGCCTCCTTGATACAGTGGTTAACGCATGAGCGTAGAACCAAGAGGCCAAGGGTTCGATTCCCGGTAGAGAAATCTCTCGGTCTGGCAGGACACACAAGACTCCACACAGGAAAGTGATCACCTACTTGTCCCTAAGAAAATCGATCAGTGAAACAGATGTATGCTGCTTTGCGAATCGGTGGTAAATGTTAAAAATATGTGATGCCGATTCAAAAGTGCTTCTTGAAGAAATGTTATTGAATAAATAAATGTAAAGATTGTGTTTAAGTTTATATTGAATCTATATACTAGTATTAAGTTAATTATCGATTACCTGTTACAGTAACGAGTATTCCAGTCGCCAACCGGCAACTGCAGAACTAACAGCGCAGTTGCCGTGGACCTACATTCCGCTAACAATGCAACCCGTTCAACCCGTACCAGACGAAGTGCCTCCGCCGTTAAAGGGGTCGCTGATTAAAAAAAGAAAAGAAGGTACAACCTAATATCACAAACTAGTATCCTACTAATATAAACTTTTGATTATAACATATTGTTACTATCTGTGTTTTGTGTTGTGTATGTGTTATTCTATGGTAAATAAATTATCACTGCCAAGTTTCATCAAAATTTGTTCAGTGGTTAAAGTGTGAAAGAGGAACAAACAACCATACATACCATCCTCACAAACTTTCACGTATATTAACTATATATTATTAGTAAGATTTTGCAAAGGCAGATGATACATGACAGAGAAGTCGCGGGTCTGGTCGAAAGATCAATAGCACGCTATAAATAAAATTTTGATTACTTGCGCTCTACGTACATCATATATTTGTACATTAAGTAAGTATTTTTATAACTACATAACTTGATTTCCGCCCACGGCTTCGCCCGCGTTGTCAAAGAAAATCCCGCATAGTTCCCGTTCCCGTAGGATTTTCTATCCTATGTGTTAATCCAAGTTACCTTCTACAGGGTGTCCCACTGTTGGTATACTAAGCTCAAATGAAGTTATAGTTTTGCATACGCTGAATACGTAGAAAATACTTATAAAATTCCAGACGCATTCTTTTTTCAAATAGATGAATTCTTAAAACTCTATGTGTACACCCCTAATAAGCAAACCGCCCAACTTTGCCACCCGCACGTGAGCTATCGTTTAAGATTATGTTTTCATAGACAAAATGCTCACATTAGAGAAGCGGTATATGACGGCTGCGCGAAGCTAGAGAAGAAACCTGTGGAAGAAACCATGGATTTTCAGGAAAAATTTAGCAAAACATTTTTGACGTAATTTTTTTTGTTTAAGTTCGTGATCAGTGTATGCAAAACTACAAGTGCCTTCGCGCTTAGTATACCAATAATGTGATAAATTTCATTGTAATCGGTTCAGTAGTATTTGCGTGAAAGAGTAACAAACACACACATACACATCCTCACAAATTTATATTTCTAATATTAGTAGGACCTATATTATTTCAAATTGCAGATTTGTTAAATAACCTTTCTCATATATTTCTATTACAGTGCCACAAACTTAACTGACCCGGTGACGTTGTCACTGATGTCGATTTTAGTGCCGCTAAATAGTATTTCCCCGGATGCAAGGGTAAAAATAATGTCATTGCCAATGGTGTAAATTAACATTAATAAGTAACTTTTTATTTATACAAAATATTCCGTATGAAAAGTCTGTGAAAATGTGACATTTCAAAAAGACGGCATTTAGTTCCAGTTTTTGCCACCGGGTCAGTTAAGTTTGTGGCACTGTATATAATTGTACCGTTTGTATTATTTTCATTTCAGCCATTTTAAGCAGCCTGTCGAGCCACTCGGTGACGACGCCCACATTTAAATGTAAGTTTCATTCATCACCAGTACATCATCATTCCCTTATGGTTTGTAAAATAATATAATTAACAAATAATAATTCGTAACTTTTTTACTTAAATTTTTGTATAAAAGAAGCAAGCAATTAAATATTACATTCTTCAGACATGTCAAGCTTGCAATTAAGGGCACTATAATGAAACTTAATTATTGTGAAAGTACGTGTGCCACTTTAGTTCCAAGATAAAAATGAATTACTTTAAAGATTACTATACTAAAACCTTCCTCTTGAATCACTCTATCTATTAAAAAAACCGCAACAAAATCCATTGCGTAGTTTTAAAGATTTAAGCATACAAAGGGACATAGGGACAGAGAAAGCGACTTTGTTTTATACTATGTAGACTTTGATACGTGGTGTCGAACCTACGACTTTTCGGTTGAACAGATTTATGAAATATTGTAATTTTATTCTACACATTGATCTCTTTTGTCTTTATTTTGTGCTTATTGATGATCGCTTCTTAGATAATTTACCAATAACTATTCTGTATCAATTATTTTGACCCCATTATTCTACTGATAAATTTTCAACCTTTAAGGGCTGATTTTTCAATCGTTGGTTAAAATGTATTCATCGAATAACGTATTAAACTACCATTTAAAAAATGTATTCTAATTGTCCGTATTTGACAGTTTACAGTTGAAGTTTTGAAATGTTCGTGTAATACTAGGTATATTGGACAGATAAATTTTAACCAAGGATTGAAAAATCGGCCCTAAATGTTGACATAGCTTTTGAAATACTATTCTACTCATACTTTGCAGCTCATCTGAAACATACAGACGTTTTATACTAGCAAGCAATAATATACTAATATTTACCAGGGGACAAGGGCCGCGCAGTAGCCGACAGCGCATTTATGTTTATTTTACCAAAGATAATATTTAAGTTAATCGTAAATAGCAAACGACTGAAAGTAAAAAGTAAAATGAATAATGAATCACATGAGTAAATAAATGGTACATAGACAAAGCTTCGTATGAACGTGCAAATTTTTCACCCTACCAGGGTTGTTACAAATTAAATACAATTCATTTACTTACCTATTAAAATCCTTGTGGATCCTTGTGACAGTGCAATAAACATCTATCATTAATAATAAAATTAAACGTTTTTCCATAAAAAAAGAATCCATGTATAAAAAAAGCTTACAATATAAAAAAAAACAAACAAACAACCATGAAATTGTTCATCTGTCAAAATGTCTGTGAAATCCATAGAAATCTAAATAACAAGACACAATATAGAAGTGCTATAATGTAATAATTAGTATGAAAACCACTGTCGCCAAAACCCACACATTTAAACAGATAAATAGACAGTTCACACAAGTAAACTATGCCTTTTATTGGACAGCTTCATTTTAATGAAAACTAACTTATATAATAAATTTCGCATTTTAATATGTACCCTAACTAACGACTTTACGGTTTATTTTAGTATAACATCCCTAGGTACGTGAGATGTTTTGTTTCCTTTTGCTTAGAAACTTCAAATACGAAAAAATTCGGCTATTCGACAACAGAGGGCGTTAATTTTTGATAGATATACCTTGAGCCTCAACGCATAGAAATAAGGTTGAAATTTCATTAACGTCATTCAATATTCATTCAACGCTTTAGTGATGTAAGACATCATCAGCCTTGTTATCGATAGTTATCTCTTCACACCTCTCTGTACCATGTTTTTAGCAAATAAATGTTATTTTATTTTTTATTTTTATTATTATTTTGTTAAGTGATAGTTAACAATTAAGAAATACGTTAATTAAGTTGTTGATTTTAATACAGTGGTAGGCTCATCTCGTGAGCCCACGGTAGAATGTAGATATATAAGAAATAAAAATATGTTATGTATATACAAATAATAAAACAGTGTCTGTACATTGTATAATATATTTAAAAAAATGGAGGGGGCTTAGAAACTGAGAGTATAAATTTGAAAATCTCGAACACTTGATGCAGAACCGCGCCAGACCACCAAAACTATAAAGAGTTATAACAATTGTGCCATAACAAAAATCGATCCACATGATAGCATTTCCTGCTGAAAGTATAAATTTAAAGAAAATGTACTGCGAGCCCTTTTACTAGGGCATGCACCCGGGTTTACCCGGTTCCGAAAAACCCGGGTAAACCCGGGTTTTTTGATGATCTTGAGAACCGGGTCTGAATAGTATGAAACCAGGTTCTCCCGGTTCCGACTAAAATATTAAAATATTTATATTTTGCTGCATTATTTTAACAAATTTATTGTATCTGGCAACGTCAGACTCACGTGCATCGCGAATTTTCGTGCCACGCCTCAAGCGTGGCTCTGATTGGTTGACTAACCTTAGATGCTATAAGTTTCCTACGGTTGTATTACTAAAAAAAGTAGGCTTCGAAAATGACAAAATTAGGCTACAGAAATATTTTTATTAGATTTGTCGTGAATTTGAAAAACTGTTGATTTTACTGTTTCATATAATGATCCAGTCATGTTTTTGTTTTTGGTATCAAGCTGAAATTTATATCGAATACTCAAGTCTTCGGTCCCTTTTATGTAAAAAGTCAAACTCGCAAGCCAACGCATCAAAAGATACAGCCGTAAATGCTGAAAATTTTCGCAAATTTCGACATTCGCCCATGCGAATGTCGAAATTTGCGAATTGCTCAAAACCTACAGCTGGGTACTTTTCATGAACACAGAGCCTTTACATTTGGTAAAAGTAACGTCTTATAACACAGATAAAGGAAAAATTACTAGAAACATAAATTTTAAAGTTACAACATTATAAAAAATAGGTTTGTTCGGAGCCCTCGGAGCGCGAGTGCGACTCACACTTGGCCGGTTTTTTGCTTTACAGCAATTTATGAATAAGGTTTAAGTTTATATGTGATATTATGATAACAAGGTACCTACTTTTATAAGACTGACAAATAAAGAGAAGTATGGAAATTTTGTTTCTATATTAATTTAATAAAATAAGACACAAGCCGCGTAAAATAAAAGGCCCATCAGGTACTTTTACAGTCACTTTTGTTTAATTTCGTATTTTTTTCCGAAGTATTATAAAAGAACCGGGTAACCCGGTTCTACCCGGTTCTGAGCTCGATTTGGAACCGGGTTTCAGAAACTTGGAACCGAACTCGGTTCTGCATGCCCTACCTTTTACACTATAACATAGGAAAGACAACAGAGACTCACAAACTTTCGCATTTATAATATTAGTAGTATGTCCCGAAAGTTAGAGTAAGAGAGATAGTGTTGCTGGAGTACGGCGTGAAGAGATAGAACAAGAGCACAACGAAAGTAGTTTATAAAGAGACTTAAAAGTTTTTAACCGACTTCAAAAAAAAGGAGGAGGTTATCAATTCGGCCGGTATGTTTTTTTTATGTATGTACACCGATTAAATTAACAATTTTTTTTTTCCCAGTCGCGGATATCCATTTCTCCTTAATGTCAGGACATTGTGGAAATCTACAAAGAATATATTTAATATAAAATAGTTTTGTCAACCTAAACGAAGAATGTCCTTTACATTATGGCATTATTGTATATTTAATTAATGTGATTCTGTATCGACAGTAAAATTGTCCGAAAATGATTGTATCGATGTACTTAGTTAAAAAAGTTATATATATCAGTTATAAAAATAAAATAAAATTAAAATTAAAATATAATCCAATTATACCATCAGTCGTAATAAGACTTATATTGAAATAAATAAAAACCTAGTTAACTACTACATACATAATTATAATTAATTATATTTTAATATCGTATTACGCAAAAAAAATTTAACACATCACATCACTAGCTTGCGACTATTTACTCTTTATCGTTAACAATGCAGTACATTGCTTCTTGTAATTGTCATTTGATAACATCTGGCAGTTAAAACAACCGACCTGTCAGATGTTGACAATAGTAAAAGGCAATGTATAGCTAAACGTGATGAGAGGAACGGTTAACTGTGTCATTCGTATTACTTGTAAATATTGTTTAATTTTAAGGAAAAACGGCAATATTTATAAACAAAAATACTTCCCGGTGAAATGTTATTCCTTTATTAGTATAATTACAATTTATGGAAGAATTTCCGCACTGGGAAATGCTGCAACACACCATGTTTACTCACGCACGTGTCTGGAACAACTGAACAAGCGACGAACAGACTTGTGGCATGGTAACCACCTGAGCGGCGACAATGTCACGCGCGCTTACGACTTCTAGTGCCTTGTTATTTAGATTTCTATGGTGAAATCCAAGGGTGAAATAGAATACTACGAGACGTTGTCCTGGAGCCGTAGTCTGGACAGTTTGACGGAATATCGATGCACTAATTCACAATTTTATTAAAGAGTAAGTAGTTAAGACTGGTCTGGAAATTCTAAAACTATTCCTGCAATTAATTCACACTATGATAATAATATAATAAAACGTGAATATAAGAGCACCATGGACCATGCCGTCAGTCTTGTGTCAACCACTATGTTTCTGACACCGCTTGCCGTGGCCCCTATGAAGATCATTATGTCGGCTAACGTCTGAAAGTTTAATTGATAAACATAAGGCGTAAAAACCAATAGTGGTATTTTGTATAAAACCATGTTCAAACTTCAAAGTCGAATCTATATGTGGAAAAAATAAATCTTCTCTAAGAATAATATAAACCCCATAAAAATGTGTTTTCTCCTATAAATGTCCATACAATAAACAATCACTCACTTTCGTGTGAAATGTCTCGTTATAGAATATAACAATTGCGATCAAGTCCAATGTACACACAGCTATAGGCCGGGAGATCCTGACACAAAATTTTTGCTTTTTGTCATTGCGTACTAAGACCCCTGTAGAACCGCCATACTGTTACAAATGACTCAAAATTTTGTGTCAGTATCTCCCGGCCTACATGTTCCTTAGAAACGATGACATCTTCCACGTGACACACATTTGTATGTTACATGTGTCATGTGCTGGTAATAATGGAACCGATTTGCGCGGTTGTATGAAGCTTTGTCTATGTACTACATATTTGTTTACTCACGTGCAGTAACGTTTGCTCATATTATTGTTAAATTATTGTTTGTATTAATTGTCTGCCTGTAAATTTAAGTTTAAGCACAGAATAATTACTAGTAGCTAGCTAGTTTAAGTAAAATTAGTTGGGTTTTTAGAATTACTAAGTGAGCGACTGACTGCGAGTGATGAAAAATCAATAGAACAGCGACTTACAATATTAATTTGAGTTAATTATAATATAAAATGAGCAGCTTCGTAATATTATGAGCGACATAATATTTTTACAGTGACAATGTTACGTCCTGCATTTGTATTGTTGTTTAGCCAATGACTTAGTTATATTTAGAGCGCCCGTACACGAGCGTCTCGAGCAGTTGACGGCTGAGCGACGTACACGGACAGCTTGAGCGGTCGACGTCAACTGCTCGAGCCGTCGGTTGTTGACCGCTTGAGCCGTCGCTACCAACCGCTCGAGCGGTTGATTTTCATGACTAGTCGAGTCGATCTTCAGGGGGGGGGAGGGAGCCGTCGGCGGCTCTAGCCCAGTCAACGGCTAGACGCGGACGTGACGGCTCGAGCAGTCATGTGTACGGCGGTGAATGAATGTCTATAGTTCACCGCGCGGCCGCGGCCGTCAAGCGGTCGGTCTCAACTGCTTGTGGCGACCCGTGTACGGCCGCCCTTAGCGTCTTCATATCTTAAAACATTAAACCTTGAAAAATGCTTTAATGAACAGTCTGACTTCATTTTTTTTTTAAATAACGATTTTAAGAAGAGCTAATAATTAGCCGATAAATTTATTTTTTAAAAGCAGGTAATTATGTGCAACAACGTACTTATTCTAAAAAAATATTACTTAAGTACTTCAATCAAATGGATTTTATTATTATCAAGTTATTAAAACAGTATCTCATCTCACCCATCACTCGCTAAGTTTATTTGTCAGGCGCTCGTTTTATTATTATGATGTAAAAATACAGTATCTAAACATAATTTGGCAACAAATTAAGTATTTAGTATCTGTATTTTAATATTTACTATGTTGCTTCTCTATATTAATATAAAGATGTTAACTAAGAACTTTTGTGTGGTTGTTTTTATGTAAAAAAATGTATGGAATTATTATGACTTTTGTAATAAATGACACAATATGAAACTTTGTTTTTATTTCAATACTAGCGGTCCGCCCCGGCTTCGCCCGTGGTACCTACATATTTCGCAATAAAAGGTAACCTATGTTCTTTCTCAGGGTCTAAAGATTGTCTGTGCCAAATTTCATCAAAATCGGTCCAGTAGTTTATGCGTGAAAACCATACATAAATACATACATAATTACAAACCTTTCCTCTTTATAATATTATTAGTATAGATAAGATAAATATTACCTGCTACCTAACCTACAATCATTATTATTTATAAGATGCATGCATTGCTACACAAATAAATTGATATAATATAGGTACATAACATAAATAAATTTATCTAAATATTTAATTATTATCTATGCAAATATGCATTTCAACACCTCACCTATAATAATATTCTGAGACAACTTTAAATAATGCTGTATGAATAATTTGTCCGATCAAAACCAAATTATAATATCTGAAGGCTATATTTGCTACGTAGCCGTAGTATAAATCGTAGCTGTAGCTGATTTCGCTACAAGTAGTACATTTCGTAGCAAAGGTGGATTGTATGAACTTTGACGTTCGAAGAACTAACTGAATTATAAGTTTTTTATACATTGGGTAAAACATAATTCATACATAATGAAGGATATTTTATTAAATGGATTTTTTTAGAAATAACTTTATTCAAACATGTCAATATAAACTTTGTACATTTATTTATTTAATATTATTATGATTACATTTTTTGTATATCTACCTATTCACTGTATACCCAATTTTGCGTTCTTTAATCAATAAAATTTCCCTTAATTTTACAAAATGTTTCGCTATTCAATTCTGCTCCAATCCATCTTTATTTTATACGCCGTTTCCACAACACATACAACTGTGATAACGTAGAGGAATACCGAAACTCTTTGGCTATCTATTATAGGTGCTATGTATACATTCGCATAGTATAAAGTGTACGCTTGAGAAGGAATACTAATAATCCTGTGCATCAGACTAATTCGAGGGAAGTTCGACATTGGAATCAGGCTCATAACGATCGTTAGTAGCAATTGAAAAGCGGACAGGTATATTTTGAACTTCGTGCCAAAGCATTCTGGACTTACTGCGCTCGAGATAGAGTATACGGCATAGATGGAGCTGCAGATGCGCCACAACCAAGCGCAGGCTAGCAGCCCAGTGAGGAGTGTCTCCGTTTGGGGCATAACATGATGTTTTGCTTTGATTATTGGGTATTGTATTATCGGAATGATGGTAATGAACTGACAAGGGAAGTCAAGGTTGACAGAATGATTGTAGTTTTGAGAAAGGAGGTATAATTTGTTGTAGGTACGCAAAAAGGTCAAAATTATAAAAAAATAATTAAGTAGGTACGGTCTACTTATAGATTTTCTAATATGTAGTAGTTATACTTCTAAAGATTCTTATACCATTCCTGTTGTATTAATACCTCAAAACCATTGAGGTATTATTATAGAGAGGACACCACGAACAAAATATGTACGACAAGCGCGGCCGCGGCGGCGCGGGGCGGCTAGTGAATCATACACTTTGTAGATATTCTGCCTCTTATTACTTATAAATTAAAACCAATCATGTAACAAAAAAAAATTGGTTTGAGACGATTGACTCTAACTCGTGTTACAAATAGTGTAGTAGCGATGTCCTCTCTAGTACGAAGTACATAGTAACTCAATGCTCAAAACTTAAAATTATAATAGCTTAATAATTAACCTCACAAACGTAACAAGAGAAGCCAGAGCGAGATTGTTTAAACAACAAATCCATAAAATAACGAATCCGTATGTCCTTTCTATTTCAATCGATACGCAAATATCGCGATTGATAATATTGTTTATAATAACGATAATAATTATCGAGCACCGATTAGTACTGATAGGCCCCTTCACAGCCAGCGGTTTCGTGAGTATGACGTGTGCTGTACGGATTTAAAATGAATAAAAAGAAAATCGCTCCCGAATTGAGTCTCGCAGCTATTCTCTCCGGCAGTATTAGTATTGTAAGTATTTCACTCACTTTGCCATTTTCACACATTCAGTTATGATCCATTGAAATGTTACATTTTTTAGCCCTAACCTTGCATTTTTTAGAGGACGCAATTTTGTTTTTTTGATGTGTAGGGGGGGTCAGTGTGAAGCTAAAACCAAGTTTGTGGGGTCGCCACCCTTGTCCCACGGCCGCCATCTTGAAAATAGCGGTTGAAATGGTTTTTACGATATATCTCTTAAACTATTTATTTGATAAAAAAAATTTGTTTACATTATTTGTTGCAAATTAAATTCTCTACAACTTTGGTGTAGTAACTTTTAGTCGTAGAACTATAAATAAAAAAGTTATAAGCGAAAATGTTCAGAAATTAGAGCCATTTATATTTTTCAATAAAACTTTTTTTATCATTTTACGAAGAAATGATATCAGACCATTTTTGTAGATTGTTTTTCGAGGAACAACTTTTATGTACAACATTTTTTCATAACGTCAATAACTAAGGTTTTACAGCGCTCTGAAGTGAGTACTATTTTTCAGTACTCTTAACTATACATATATTGGCTATTGGCTCTTTTCTCATACTCCAGAACAATAGAAGCACACTGCAGAACATTTCAGACCTGCTTTTCGACGTAAAAAAAAGGCGCTTCCAGACTCTACCTCCTGGGTGGTGGGGAAAAGATTCAATAATTAATTATTAGTGATATTGCAAAATTAATTATTAAAAATATTATAATAACAAAAAAAACCATTACTGATGACAAATTATTATTAGTACACACATAATATAAGTATACTGTATAGTATTACAGAGTACTGAAAATTAGTACTCACTTCGGAGCGCTGTAAAACCTTAGCTATTTAATTAATGAAAAAATGTTGTATATAAAAGTTGTTCCTCGAAAAACAATCTACAAAAATGGTCAAATATCATTTCTACGTAAAATTATAAAAAAAAAAAGTGTGTGCGTGTAACCTTTACGCGCGATTGAAGTAAAACGCACATGTCAATATAACCTTGTTATTGAATATTATAAAATGTCGCAATTGTCAGAAAATTTATTTTTAATTTACTTATTTTAAAAGTAATAAATAAACAAGTATATTTAGAGATTTTCAAAAAATTTTGCAATTTAAAATAATGTTTTTAAAACTGTTGAATTTTTCATTCACTTTGCTATTCACAATTGATCCGTTTGAAAATTTGAAAATAAATAATCCTAATTGATTATGATATTTGCCACTAGCTGGCGTATAAGTCAAGAAGCGTGTAGTATATGACATATACTTACAACCAATCAGAATTATTATTTTTAAATGGCGGAAACTACACAGACTATAGTAAGCGTTACTTCCGTCAGAAAAAAAAATCTGAGTTACTCCCTAGTCGCGCCTAAAGAAGTTTTACTTCAAAAGTTTTATTGAGAAATATAAATATCTCTAATTTCTGAACATTTTCGCTTATAACTTTTTTATTTATAGTTCTACGACAAAAAGTTGCAGGATCAAAGTTGTAGAGTATTTAATTTGCAACAAATAATGTAAACAAATTTTTTTTATCAAATAAATAGTTTAAGAGATATATCGTAAAAACCGTATCAACCGCTATTTTCAAGATGGCGGCCGTGGGACAAGGGTGGCGACCCCACAAACTTGGTGATAGCTTCACACTGACCACCCCTACACATCAAAAAAATAAAATTGCGTCCTCTAAAAAATGCAACCCCAAATGTAACTTTTCAATGGACCATTACCTTCATCTTTTAATAAGCTACGCGTTTGTCATGTCGATGTTGACTATAAACACGAATATTAGTATAATGAGGTCTAGACAGTTATATTTATAGCAATGCTGATGTTATTATATTATAAATTGTCCGCAGTGAACGTGACTTAAATCGTATTTCGTAAATCACTTCACTATCGATTGCCACTAATAATATATCATTATGCAACTAAAAAGCTTTCAGCAGTTGAAAGGACCAACGCAGTGATATAAAAGTCTCGTTAAATAAATATGGATAATATAAAACAGTGTTTCATTTGTGTTGAAATAGAAGTTATATTGGATTAGAATAATTGCTACTGCGTATTAAAGCTGTTGCGACGTTTCATAAATTGCTTTTGCGAAATTTTATAACCTAAACTTGAACTATGTATATAGTTACTTGCAAGTTTTAACAACCAGCGTATATATTTGAAACTGAAGAGTACCTGACTCATTAATGTGAACAAATATAAATTCTACTATAGGTATAATAGCGTAGACGGTAGAATCCAATGCATTTGGTATTTTATGTGCGATAGTTGGTCAAAATATATCATTATTATTTATTATCATAATATTTAATTTTAAATGATACTTCATCATCATCCGCCCAGATGATCACGATGCTTGGACACGGTTCTCCCTTATGGCATCAGGGGCCGTAAAGTAACCTCTTATTTCCTGACAGTTTACGCCGTGAATTGAACTGACTTGCGAATTCATATTTAACAAAAATTAACCATGGCTGGTTATTGCGATCATAGTATGAATTTGCCAGTCAGTGAAATAATTCACGGCGTAATCTGCCTGGAAATAGGAGGTCATAATACGGCCCCAGGCCGAAATCTACCACGCCGACCAAAAGCGGGTTATGTCGTCATGTCGTCGATGTTTTCATTCTTCAGCATACCGGTTTCCCGTTTCCTTCACCCTTTCGAACTGATACTTAATTAATATAAATACATGTGATAAATACATATGAATGGTCATCAGAATACAAATAAATAATACCTAATAATTTTTGTTAAATGAACTTTGTTTCATGTAAAAATATTTTAGCTTTGAGAATTGATATTGTTAGCGTTTACTCACTTTGATTAGATAAGTGAAATTCTGATTATGAAATTAAATCACTTCCGTGAATATTTTAGAACTGTCACGACTCACGTACCTCTAAGCGTGTACCTAGGTACATATTTTAATAGATCTAAGTAGGTATTTGCTGAATGCAAAGACGTAATAAAGACTTAGAAAAATAAAGCAAACACGTACTTATGTACTTTAATTTATTAATGTTTTATTTATATTTTTAAATAATCTTTATCTAGTAGGTACAATGCCTATGGTTTAGATATTTTGAATAACACTATTAAAATTATTGCATTAGGTGCCAGCTTTCCGCCCGCACCTTCGCCCGCGTTGTCAAAGAAAAACTCGCATAGTTCCCGTTTCCGTGGGATTTCCGGGATAAAACCTATCCTATGTCCTTCCTCAGGTCTCAACCTATCTCCATGTACCAAATTTGAAGTAAATCTATGCAGTACTATCTGAGATTAGACCGGACATACATACAGACAAACCGACAAACAGACAAAAATTCTAAAAACTAAGTATTTTTGGCTTCGGTATATATACCATATATACAATATATCTACAATATATTGTAGATTGATTGTAGATCTCGCCCAGTAAGTCAAGTCAAGCCAAGTGTTCTTTTAAAAAAATATTCAATGTACAGTTTCGACTTTCCTGCGATTTTATTATATTATGTATAGATAAATATTATGAGCTGTATTATTGCCTACTGAGTCTTCAAATAATAGTTTTAAGAGTTTAATACCTATAAATATTTTTGCCAACGTTAGTAGTTACATACTGTTTTTTCAAAAGAATCTTTTACGCCTATCAAAAAATGTAACAAAAAGAATCATTTTGTATCTATTGTTAGAGATGAGAATATTGTATCTTGTACGGTAGTGAAAAGGTAGACTAGGTATAGGCTAGGTGTATCTTGTACGGTAGTGAAAAGGTAGACACTAGACAATATTTCATTTTCAGAGGCTATGAGCTACATGCATTCCTTATGAATTTTCCTGCATCTATGTCCGTTTGTATATCATTTTCTCTTGACAGTTATTTTCCATATAACATTCCACTTTCATAAAATATTTGAAAGGGGTTTGGGTAAAGTTGGCGTCATGATGAACTTTCGCAGCCAGTGGTGAAACTTGGATATTTTGAAAGAAACTTATTAGGAACAGAATTATTTGGTTTTCTATACCTAGAATCTAGATAATTTATTTTAACTAAGATTTTTCTGAGTTTTTTAGGTTTCACCTTTATTTATTTAAGAGTTCTAATCAAAACGATGTATATGAACGCTTATATTTGCAATAAATTGTTCTTTTAAAATATCCAAATTTCATCACTGGCCACGAAAGTAATTCATCACGACGCGACGCCACTAGCCCATACAAAAGTACCCAAACCGCTTTCTAGCGACAAAACGAAGGAACTTGACTTAAAATAACGTAGGTATATGACATATCGTAAAAACGTATCATATAATAACCCAAATAGACATAAGTATAAAGAAAAACTGTATTTTTGTTTGTAAACTAACAAGTATTGTAGACCTATATTTGTAAACTAAAACTTATTTTGATACCCAAAAGCTACTCGACCGATTAAAAAAATGGTATGTAATTGAATATGGAAAGTTGTTAGATAAGATATTCATCATTACCGACATTTTTTGTCCCAGATTAACCCAGGACAGCGGATTTACTGAGATAGATTAGGTTTTGTATTAGAGTCCGACTCGTGACTCAAATAGGCTTTGTAAATTCGCAACCCGGATAAAGCCGGCAAAAGCAGCAAAAGCTAGGAGCAATATGCATTGCACAATATTGATTTTATACAAAGTTATGTTTATGAATAATGACCATCGATTTATCCTTGAAACCAACCTTGACTTGAATTAACGGATAGATAGCAGTGACGTGGTCAGCCATTGCGTAGCGGACGATACTTATTATCTGTACATACAATATATAACTGCTATTAACTGATTGATAAAGAATTTATGTTTTGTTTCATGTTTTATGTTCAAATTGGCGTGGGCTATCCCTAATATAATCATAGGAGAAAATATTTTTATATTTGTTTGTATCAAATGAGGGATTGTAACGATTTTGAAAATATTTCGCATAATGTTTTATCGTGGGTTAACCCGGCTAAGCCCGGCTAGTATTAATCAGAAAATCGATAAGTCTATCTCTTTTTAAATATAAGTAGTTTTCTGAATTAAGCCACTAGACTGTTTGCTATATTTTCTTGTTTTGGAATAGTTTAACATCCTACTTAATTATCCTACATCCTTCCTTCTTATATTATAAATGCGAAAGTTTATGAGGATGGATGTTTGTATATGTATGTTTGTAATTCTTTTATGCAAATACCCGTGTTTATCCCGGAAATCCCACGGGAACGGAAACTATGCGGGTTTTTCTTTGAAAACGCGGACGAAGCCGCGGGCGGAAAGCTAGTATTAAATATATTTATATTAGTATGGGTTTTTAAGAAGTGTAGGTACCTATCTATTTTGTTCCAGCTATTATCAATATTCAACATAATATTATGTGTGATAGCACTACTGTATCGGTATGATTGCGAGGCTGGATCAGTTGCTTCAGCGTCCGGCAGTGACTACTTCATAACGACCTTATACAGGGTCTACATACAAGGTAAGAAATTATTTAGTACCTACATATAGTTTTACATAAAGTTATTGTAATATCTTGTTAGATGAATATAATTGAAAAAAAAAAAAGAAATTTCTCATTTAAATCAACACGGTAAACGGCACATAAATAACTAATTAGCAACTGATTTACAAAATTTAGATACAAACAAAAGAGGGTGTGTGCCGAGCACACGTATCAGAAGTGAAACTTCTTCGGCAACATTCAAAGATACATAGCTAAGTGCAAAAATGACGTGACGGTATTGCCATGACGCGACCTTGAAATTTTACTCGCAAGTCTCAACGGGCCTTATGAAGTTTCACTTTAAAAAACTATACGGCTTGTTAGTTGTTGACAAAATAGACTTAAAAAAATTGCCAGGGCTGATAGGTATTGACTGAATAAATAACAAAGGTGTATCATATTTTAACTACAATATTAACTTTTTGCGAGATATTCAACATAAAGTTTTAAAAAAATATTTTTATAGCTCATAAAACAATGTTATTATAACGAGATGCCTAAAGGCAGACAGGTGGGCGGGTTAACCTAGCCACCGACGATACAAAAATAACATTAATAATAAAGCTATTTCAATTTTCGTGATATGTACCTACCGTACGCAAAAAAAGGTGTCAATACATGTTTATAATAATTTTCGCAGCATTACTCTTAAAATTATGATAATAACATTAATAAATGGGAAACCAGCTTATAATATTATAAATACCTCTGTGATAAATACGATAATAATTCTGTGTGTTAGAGAGCTTAATTAATAAGGCTTTTTATTATTTCAGATGATGCATGCCCTAACTCACCCGCACCAGCTGATCTCACAAGATCATATTCAGTGTTCGTACTCACTTCAATTACTTTAAGTTTTGCTATCGTCAACCTTATTTCGGCGGCCTCTTTGATGTCGGGTAAGTAGCTAGACCAGAGTTCCCCAAACTTTTTTGTGTCGTAGACCCCTTGTTTTTCCGTGTTGGGTAGACCCCCTACTTAACTAATTTTGATGACCTGTAAATTTCTAACTGTAGTGAAGTTTAGTAAAAACAGATGTTAATTTATACAATTATTAATTGAATTTAAATTAAAACTACTCAAACTCTCTGTTATCTATACTTAATATTATAAAGCTGAAGCTGAGTTTGTTTGTTTGAACGCGCTTATCTCAGGAACTACTGGTCCGATTAGAGAAATTCTTTCGGTGTTAGATAGCCCATTCATCGAGGAAGGCTATAGGCGATATCATCACGCTAAGACCAACAGGAGCGGAGCCACGCGGGTGAAACTATAATAAGATAGTATGATGTAAGTAAATAGGTAGTACTATCAGTCTATGTGTTGAGATCCACTATCGTGGACCCCCAAATTTTTTTTTTCGCTGACGTAGACCCCTTGCAGGTTATCATAGATCCCTAGGGGTCGATATAGACCACTTAGCGAATTATTATCTACCATTAGCGAATTAACACCTAACCCAGGGGTTACCAAACTGGGTAAAACTGGAATGTCTGTATTGACTGATACAGTCCTAATTAGCAGTTTTATATTACAGCGGCGGCAGGCGAAGACAGTGCAAGATATATAAGTGTATCGGCGTATATTTATGTGGGAGTGTCGGTAGCGGTGTTGGTGGTAGATATCACTTTTGCTACTCACTTTGGTATGGATTATACCACTTTGAAAAAACAGCTGGTAAGTTGAATACGATTAATTAGAAAAAGATTCTGTGCACAACTATTGAATTGAATCTTATTGACTGTCTAAGTTACACATTAATTTATTTATTTTTATGACTTAAATATTCGCGACTGCTATAATTTTTCAATGTAGTTTGTCAATGCAATAAAAAAATACTCACTGTGTGCCATCTCAGTTATTCCATAAAATAATTATTGTTATGTTATTTCTTATATGGCTGTTTAAGTCAATGGTAACCTCACGTAACAATGAACATCTATTATAGAAAACGGGTGATACGATTTCGATAGGAATTTCCCTGATAGTTGAAGTTATACGTAGTTTACTATCATCATCACCCCATATAATATGCTGCCACTGCTGGATGCTGCATGACACAGGACTCCTATGAGGTTACAGCCTACAGGCCTTAATCCACCAAAAGAGTGCTGGCAGACATCACAATAATATGTCGTCGAACTTTTGATTCATGTCGGTTTCCTCACGATACTTTTCCTTAACCATAACAATACTAATTACAATTTTCTCAACAGGACCAGAATTCAGCAGGCGTACCGTTCAACTACGAAACAGACATACTTCGGATGTCAGCTTTACTGTTAATGTCCCTAGTTCTGAAGGGCTATGTGTTTCACTTGATCAACATGGTCTTGCTAGTTTGCTTGATAGTATACGTGGTGGAACACCATAAGAGCGTGTACAGGAATGAGGTATGGGATCCCTATTAATATAATTAATAGACACTTTCCGCCCGCGTATTCCAAGAAAAACCTGCATAGTTGCCGTTTGCGTGGGATTTCCGGGATAAAACCTATCCTATGTATAATCCAAGTTACCCTCTATAGTGTAAGTGTAGTAGTAATGTGTGCTAAATTTCATTGTAATCGGTTCAGTAGTATTTGCGTGAAAGAGAAATAAACATACATACTATGTATTAAGGTATTCTAACGCTGTGATCTCATTCCTAAGGGAATTTCGTTTGAGCACAATGCGATGGTAGCCAGCGGAAATATAATTAATATTACCTTAATAGTAGTAGTTTTGTTTACCTGGCTTTGCTCTGTTTCGCTGATACATCAGATAATATGATATTAGTGACTTTATCAGGCAGTGGTAACTAGACGTTAGAGAATAGATGGTACATTTTGTTATCGTTATTTGAATATGCATTCATTTGTCACGTTTAAATTTTTAACGAAAATGTTTTTTTAAGCTATTGCATATCTAGCTTCTATCGCGGGCCTTGAGCGCGGGGACCGAATCGAGAAATTCCGTAACGAAAAAACTTCACGCTCCCCACTCCGACGGGCTCGGAGGTGTGGCTTGAAGGCATGCTATGCAATAGTTTTACCGCGGCAGTCCCCGAGTGCCACACGTCTTTTTTTTTTGTTAGTTATATTAAATGTCCAATCATTGTTCCAGCACGCCATCCACAAATTGGGAGTACTCAATGCTTATGAGTAAGTATATTTTTTTTATAATGACTTTTCTTTTGAAAGAACTGTTTTATTCATCTAACGCTAAAAATCCGACGCCAATAAAAAAGTACACTATCAGTAGCTTTTTACAAACAGAATTTAAGCATAAATTAATTTAAAAAATGCGTAAAAATGAACCTTTTAACAAAAACCTTATTTCTACAGTTACCCAAGATCACTCGAGAGTACCTGGCCAGTGCGCTCAGATATTTACTTGGAGGAACCAAGAGGGTGAGCTACTAAACCAGATGGTTATTATTATTAAGAATAACCTCATATTACATTCACTGTTGTCAGTCTAAATGTTATAAAGCTGGAAAGTTTGAATGAGCTAAACTCAGGTAGTAGATACTTACTTACTTAATATCCTAAGGCCCCCTAGCTGGGGCAAAGGGCGTCAACAATACTTCGCCATGCATCTCGATTTTGGGCAGCTCGTTTAATCTCGTTCCAGCATTTCCAATTGACTTGCCTCTGCGATAAACGTACGACGCCAAGTGAACTTTGGACGGAGGCGGACGGACGAGTAGCTACTGGTTAGAATTAAAAGTTCCGATGTGTTCGATATTCCATTTACAGAGGAAGATAACCTTCCACTATGAACAATATACCATCACACTATGAACAATTGTTTTCCTTTTTTTGCAGATAAAAAGATGGTCTATTATCTTTTCAACTGATAATCTTATGTGCCATATATTTAATTGAATGTGTTAAAACAAGAACATTAAACTATGCCAAAAGATTAACCAAAAATGTACAAAGCATTGGTGACGACAAGGACCTTTAGATTTACACTTACAGCTCAATTAACAACCATTGTTTTTTTTTTACAGAAATTCACATTTGAATCGTGCATTCAACCATGATGATGAGATTCCAAGACATCGAGACAATCCTTTAGCTGAGATATCGAGGTATTAAGAATTTACTTTTGCAAAAAAACATATTAACTGGCATGTTTATTTTCTACATCATGTAATTTAAATCTAGTGAACCTAATTTTTAAGCTTTTGATCACTTATCGAAACAAATGCTAATTCTGGCAGCAACTACTACTTAATCCAGAAAACTCCCTACCAAAAACAACCAGCAACTCTAGTATAATACCATACTATAATCTGTTACAGCCGACCAGAACGCTCTGACTCCTGGCTACGCCCTCAATCGAACCACCCACCAGGCGTTGGAAG
>CAJQZM010036031.1:20841-51634 GCA_907164665.1 Colias nastes | reverse complement strand
TATAGCTCATAGAAAACAGTCCATTTTGCCGTTTTCACCTACTAAGGACATTTAAGGTGCTTGACTCTACATTAGATTCTAATAACTTCTTCAGAGTGCAAGAGTCTTGGCAACATTTTACAAGAAAACGTTTTGGTGGGATTTGTCTATAAAATAAAAAAAATGAAAGGCAAAATGTGTTGGTAAGCGCAAAACTCGAGAACAGCTGAACCGATTTCGTTAATTCTTTTTTATAACATTCCTTGAAGTACGAGGATGGTTCTTATGGAGAGATAACGTAAACATGTACCACGGGCGAAGCCGGGGCGGACCGCTAGTTTCTGATAAATATTATACTCTTACACTTTTAAAAATACTTTTCCCTCCGTTAAAGTCACAAAGATATCAAAAGAAATTTTCGCGCAAAAAAATGTTATTTATAAATCACAAAGGCCACTCAACAAGTAAGCGATGTATAATTAATGAATTTCAAATTAAAATCAAACAAAGCCGGAAGGGATGGGGCGTTTTGGATGCAGCACAACCTTGGAGATAGGTCGGTTGGTGAAGCGTCTGGAAAAAATAAAAAAACAATATCGTTTGGGCGTAAAAAAAGATAAAACTGCAAATATCTTTTGAAATTTTTGGTGAAAAAAAAATACTTAAGAAACGGTTTTTAATAATAATAGTAGTTCTTCTGTTGTTATTTATTTCATACTCTTGCAAGCTAAAACGGCTGATCCGATTTGAATGAAGTTTAGAGTAGAGATAGATAACAAGTAAGTAGTTAGTAATAAAAAATAAGTAACTTTAAAATTTAAATCATCCGAACATATTTATTAGATAATGTCAGAAAACGCTTTATGATTTATTTATGAAAAAACTATATTTCAATGGGTAGTATAGTTTTCTGTCACTAACTATTATGTCCAGTTACTTAAAGTTTTGAGTTTAGCCGCAACATTATATAAATACTCGGTCTAAACTTTTCCTTTTGAAAACTTAAAAGTATATCATTATCTTTTCATAACATAGAAAATTACTAGCTATGCCCTGTGGGTTTTCTTTTACATAAGTGCAGGATAAAATCAAATACGTATTTATTTGAAGAGAAATGATTTTATGTTTCTTGTTTTGTACCTACCAAATAAGCTACGAAACTACTAAACCGAAATTGAAAATAATTTAACCAGCAGTTACTGCTGCTGTGGAAATATTTATTAAAATCGGTTCAGTAGTTTTTGAGTTACATCGTTACAAAGAAACATAATAATAACCTTTCTTCTTTATAAACTAGGTACTAGCATTTCTCCCAAAGCGGCTTCACCTGCATTGTCTAAAGTGTAATAAATTATATAGTAACCTTCCTCTTGAATCCCTCTATCTATTAAAAAAACTGCATCAATATCCATTGCTTAGTTTTAAAGATCTAAGCATACACACATTAGAACAGACACGGGAAGCGACTTTGTTTTATACAGTGATACGTTGTCACCATTATTTTATACAATCGATAGGCAATTTGAAAATGCCTCTGCCCCTTGCCCCTTGAACGTTTTAGAATAAAGGTAAATTAAAATTAACCCTTTGAAAGAGCTAAAAATCACCGTACGTGCCAAAAATACCACAGTCCGCGCGCCGTTAATTAACATTCCTATTGGGGTTCCGTAGGATTGAATTGTAATAAATTTTGAAATGAAACTACAATTATTACGAAAATGAATAGTTCCCGTTCCCGTGGGAGTTGCGGGATAAAACCTATCCTATGTGTTAATCCAAGTTACCCTCTATATGTGTGCTAAATTTCATTGTAATCGGTTCTGTAGAATTTGCGTGAAAGAGTAACAAACACACACACACATCCTCACAAACTTTCGCATTTATAATATTAATTAGTAGGAAGTAACCATTGTAATGAAATATAATATAACAATAAAAAAATTATTATAACACGGAACCCAATACCATCCATATATAAAAAATCGATCACATACCGTTGGTCTGTTAATTGAAATATCTGTAGGTCGGATAAAGGATATGGGGTCAGAATTGCCACCCTCGCGCTTTCGTCAGCAATTATTGTTTTATTTCCCATGTTTTTGGATAAAAATACGGTAAAATAATATACAAGGTGTATTGCTGTGAAAGGAAAAAGTTAAATGTGTTGATTAAACCATAAATTTATTTAAAATGCATACCTTTTTTGGACTATCTGTATATGTTATTTCAGAAATAATTAGGTAGGTTTTTAACTTGCTAAGTATTAAATTATGTATATTGTTTTTTTTTTATCCGTATATAATGTATATTGTTTAGTATTATTTGAAATTATTAGACTCTATTAGCAGTAGAATACAATATTAATATTATAAACTAGCTGTGCTGCGTGGTTTGACCTGCATTGCTACAATCCTTTCGGTCTAAAAGTGATGAAATATTGCATACAGCCTTTATCGATAAAATAATATGAACTATCTAACAGTGAAGTAATTTTTAGAATCAGACCCGTGGTTCCAGAGGTCAGCGCGTTCAAACAAACAAACAAACTCTTCACCTTTATAATATTTAGATACGGAAGACTCTCTTTATTACAAGCTTGTATTTAACTTGCAATTTAAGTGTGTATGTATTTATAATAATTTATACATACATAAAGCTTAGGTACATAATATTAATATTATACACAATTCCAAAGAGAATAAGCTAGTAATAACACAGGACATTTAGACTAATTGACGTTTGCCAGACCCCTGAATAATTTTTCCCTCGTTTGACACCAGATGGCTAGTAGGGAGATTTTTATGCCTTTTTTCGTGCTGGCAATCCGTGAAGCGTGTTATGTGGATAATATTGAGGATTGTTATAAAATTGGCTGGGTTAGAGTTAACTTGTTTGAGTAACATTCACGTAGCCAATTTATTTATACATATAAAGCGCTTCTAAAAGAAGACCAGTTGAAAAAAAATTCTATCAACCAATTAGATTTTTTAATCATGATACTACATAATATCATAAATAATAGGATCTATATATACCTACTAATATATTAGATATAAAGCTGAGTTTCTAGGAACTACGGGTCCGATTTGAAAAAGTATTTCAATTCAATGTTGGATATTCCATTAATTGAGGAAGGCTACATCATATTACAATCACGTCAAGGCAAAGCTACATCTAATACATGTATAAAGTAATAAAAAGGTTGGTTTTAAAGGAAAATTGATTTAATGAGACTTAGGTAATGATGAAAAGGCATAAGGATGAGGCAAAACAATATTTTTTCTTAATGCTAATGGCATTATGGTAGCTAAGTTATTTTAATTTTTAAAGAGAGCTTCTATATTTATAAGTTTATAACCTTCTTATACCTTCAAGAAATATTATAAAAAAAGAATTAACAAAATCGGTTCAGCTTTTCTCGAGTTATGCACTTACCAACACATTTTACGATTCATTTTTTATATTATTTATAACTATAACATTGCTACACAAGACACCATTCCAACAAAAGAAAGAAAGAGAGATGTCCCATTCTTAGCTTTTATAACGTATTCATTGAATCAGTCGAGTCGTTAAACAGACGCGCTACAGTGGTCTCTGTTTCACGGGTGTTGGTGACGTTAAGTGACGGTGGATATACCCATATCTTCTAACTAGCTGTGCCCCGCGGTTTCACCCGCGTGGCTCCGCTCCTGTTAGTCTCAGCGAGATGATATATACTATATAGCCTATAGCCTTCCTCGATAAATGAGCTATCTAACACCGAAAGAATATTTCAAATCGGACCAGTAGTTCCTGAGATTAGCGCGTTCAAACAAACAAACTCTTCAGCTTTATAATATTAAGTATAAGTATACGTAGATACGATATCTATTAATATATAATATTATAAACCGATATTGTTTGTTGTTTTGTTCGCGGTAATCTATGGAACTAATGGTTCGAATTGAAGCAGTGTTTGATAATAATCAAATTATCGATGGAGATAGTGTAGAATATATTAGAACATAATGCTACCACCATAAGGAGCGGAACAGCAGTTGAATATATACATAATAGGCATAATATAGGAAGATATTATTATGTTTAAGATCTGAGGAAGTTGCGTTGGTTAATTTATAGTTTATAATTGTCCGTATTTAAGCAAAAAGGAACCACCCAGCAAACACGCACTTCTGAGATATCAAAGGATTTACAAAAACATTTGCAGCTCTGTTAGATGAAGTAAAATTAATATTTATTTTATTTAAATTCATTGATAAATTACTTATTTAAGTATGTGTATATAAATTTGCTCTGAATACTCTTAAACTTTCTAGATAATTAAGAAAATGTGCATGTGGTTCCTTTTAACATTTATCAATTGAAAGGTTTTCTCTTATACAAAAAAGAACCACAACCCAGGGATTTAATGATATAAATGAAACTATGTATTTATAATATCGTAATAAAGCTTTAATTAAAAAGATATATAAAATAATACTTATAGAGGACGTTTATTCGACGTTATCATCAAATTGGATTTCGAAATCCACCGTGTCTAGTCCATCTATGTGGTCTTCTATTGCATCATCACTAATAAGATTGTTATAAAAACTCTGTGCATATTGTGGAATGAGATGTAATATGGCCTGAATATCGCTTGAAGGTGAAGAAAGCTTCTCCAGAGGCATCGACGTATAAGGTTCTTCGTTATCTTCTGTAATAAAAAGAAAAAAGCTTTAAATCAAAACAATAAAGCCGCGTGGCTTTTATACGTAGATATATGGCGACAGCAAAATATTATTAGTTCTTATAAAGCCGTGTCCCTACTAGACGACTAAGTATGTTGTAGGTACATGCGCCATGTACAAAAAACTGGCTAAGTGCGAGTCGGACTCGCGCAACGAAGAGTTCCGTACCATTATCTATAAAAACGGCAAAAAAATCACGGTTTATTGTATGGGAGCCTCTTAAATATTTATTTTATTCTATTTTTTTAGTATTTGTTGTTACAGCGGCATCAGAAATACATCATCTATGAAAATTTCGACTGTCTAACTATCACAGTTCATGAGACAGAGGGACAGACAGACAGACGGACAGCGGAGTCTTAGTAATAGGGTCTCGTTTTACCTTTTGGGTACGGAACCCTAAAAATCACACGCAACAGTGACCAAACCTAGCAAAAAATTAAATAAACTTGTTAAAATTTTCAATTTCGCGGGCTAGGTCCTTGTTCCGGTCAAAACAGTGGCAGCGCGACTTTTAAAATCAAACAAATAATTATATGCGCTGAATGTACTGTACTGAATCTGAATCTAAACGTATTTTAACAAAATAGTAGGTAGGTACCTAGATCATCGACAGTTGTTTTTAAAACAGGGTTTAGTAGTTTCATCTCACAATGACAGATGAATCGTAACAAAATGACTCTTAATAATTCGACTCGCCCTCGTGAACAACAACAGTGTCGTTAAAATACGTAAATCCACACAGGATTCCTCTTGTACTTACTAATTAATGAACTATCTTTTTAAAATCACTCCACAATCGGGAATGAATCAAAAGTGGATAAAGCGTACATACCTGCATCTCATAGATTCAATAAGTACTTAAATGCATTAAATAAAACTACTTACCCGTTGTATCTTCATTATTATCTTCGGTGTTCGTCTCCAATGCTTTTCTTACCAATTGCTTCCTTATTTATTTATTACTAAACATTTTCACATTTAATTTTAAAAGTAATTAACAAAAACAATAGAACTTACTTCGCGGAGAAAAAAAACGGCCGTCACGTATTCGAAATACTTCGCTGAATGTTGGTCCATTGAAAAGTTACATTTGGGGTTGCATTTTTTAGAGGACGCAATTTTATTTTTTTGATGTGTAGGGGTGGTCAGTGTGAAGCTATCACCAAGTTTGTGGGGTCGCCACCCTTGTCCCACGGCCGCCATCTTGAAAATAGCGGTTGATATGGTTTTTACGATATATCTCTTAAACTATTTATTTGATAAAAAAAAATTGTTTACATTATTTGTTGCAAATTAAATACTCTACAACTTTGATCCGGCAACTTTTTGTCGTAGAACTATAAATAAAAAAGTTATAAGCGAAAATGTTCAGAAATTAGAGATATTTATATTTCTCAATAAAACTTTTTTTTATAATTTTACGTAGAAATGATATTTGACCATTTTTGTAGATTGTTTTTCGAGGAACAACTTTTATATACAACATTTTTTCATTAATTAAATAGCTAAGGTTTTACAGCGCTCCGAAGTGAGTACTAATTTTCAGTACTCTGAACTATACAGTATACTTATATTATGTGTGTACTAAGAATAATTTGTCATCAGTAATGGTTTTTTTTGTTATTATAATATTTTTAATAATTAATTTTGCAATATCACTAATAATTAATTATTGAATCTTTTCCCCACCACCCAGGAGGTAGAGTCTGGAAGCGCGACTTTTTTTTACGTCGAAAAGCAGGTCTGAAATGTTCTGCAGTGTGCTTCTATTGTTCTGGAGTATGAGAAAAGAGCCAATAGCCAATATATGTATAGTTAAGAGTACTGAAAAATAGTACTCACTTCAGAGCGCTGTAAAACCTTAGTTATTGACGTTATGAAAAAATGTTGTACATAAAAGTTGTTCCTCGAAAAACAATCTACAAAAATGGTCTGATATCATTTCTTCGTAAAATGATAAAAAAAAGTTTTATTGAAAAATATAAATGGCTCTAATTTCTGAACATTTTCGCTTATAACTTTTTTATTTATAGTTCTACGACTAAAAGTTACTACACCAAAGTTGTAGAGAATTTAATTTGCAACAAATAATGTTAACGATATTTTTTTATCAGTTAAATAGTTTAAGAGATATATCGTAAAAACCATTTCAACCGCTATTTTCAAGATGGCGGCCGTGGGACAAGGGTGGCGACCCCACAAACTTGGTTTTAGCTTCACACTGACCCCCCCTACACATCAAAAAAACAAAATTGCGTCCTCTAAAAAACGCAAGGTTAGGGCTAAAAAATGTAACATTTCAATGGATCATGTCACCTATATTGACAGATGTTCGACGTTTTACTTTAAAATTGGAGTTTTGCACTTTGAGCTATTTAAAACGTAATGAAATACGTTGTTTAAAGATGAGAAGCATTCTGCATTGTGCACAAGTCAAGGCATTTGGTACCGTATAGCGATGATGGGTTTCAGGATGTTTTACAATATTTATTTATGCATGATAGAACCGAATGCTTGTGGTTTTATTTTGCAAAAAAAAATTACAATTAAATTATGAATTTATTTTACGCATAACCATACCACAGAAACCTGGTTCCATTTTGTGTATTAAAAATAATTGTTATTAATAGAAATATGTGTAATGTATAATGGTACCAAGTATGTGCGGATCTGTTTTGTATAAAAATATGACATGATAGTAATATCGTTTATTTGTTTGAACAAAGCAGTCCCGTGGTGCTGTGGTTCGGTTTTGCTTCATATGTATTATTCGTTGTTGCTGGTGGTTCCTTTCTGCTTTTAGTATACCTTGTTTCCAAGGTAAAAATCATGTGGTTCTTGTTTGTATAAGAATTTAGACCACTTTTAAATGAGTATTCTTCAAGAAACGTAAAAAAGCAAATTTGTCGAGTGGTTCCATTTTGCATAAATACGGACAATTATAAATTTCATATTGTATAATTGTACATGTTATATTTTAATATATTTTTTAAATTAACTGATATATGTAATGTTTAATTTTGAACGATTAAATGTATGCATATTTAGAACTGGAATGATGGAACCGTGTCTCTATTGTGTATTTACAAATATATAAAAATAAAATATTAACAAAAGCATGTCCACATAATGCTCACTGTAACGGAACCCTAAAAAATGTTTCAATCTTGTGCGGAACCGTTTTCGATGCAAATTGTGAACTTAAATAAACCGAAGGGAGAAAGGAATTACAATTCTTTCATCTTCAATGTATGTTTTATCGAATTTTTCCATGTTTTTATAATCGAATCAAAAATATATCGATATTTCCTGACGTTTTTTTCAACGCCATCTGGTGGAGTACTAGTACATTATTTTGTAGAAAACTGGAGGTAGGTACGTAGGTATGCAAATGCAAACTTATATTATATATTCCGTAATAAAGTGGAATGATTCGATTTTTTACGTTGCTTAGGTACTAACTTTACTAAACTCAAAAACAAAACGATCGGGTTTAAAAATTAGTGTAGCCTTACTCAAACTCAAACTCAAACATTTATTTATTCAATTAGTCTTCTTCTAGAAGCACTTTTGAAACGTCATTACATATTTTTAACATTTACCACCGATTCGGAAAGCAGTATCTACGGAGAAGAACCGACAAGAAACTCCATAGTTGCTCTTTTAAATCATGTCAGTTTTACAATTAAATTTTACAAAATACATATGTAACATCATATATTATAATAATATGCCAAAGAGTTTATTGCATTTATTTATTTTAAGAAAGCTTTACATAAACTACGAAATTACAAACTTATCTGTTTTATTTAAATTTAATTTAAACGCATTTAATGTAATCTTTAAATATATCTACCAATATTTAATTTTATTTCTTAATTCACACGAACTAAAACCAAAGATATGACCCATCCAAAACTCAACCGCGCCGAACGTAGCTTAACCACGATCGTTCTCTCTTCATAACGCCTCCCCCATCCATATATCACACATTTGATATTAACATTCACATCTGTCCGTGTGTAATATATATTTTTTCATTTCCGATTAACATATTATATTCCTGTAGGAATTCCTTTTTCGTGTGTGAGGCATTTTGAATTGTAGAGCATTTCATGTAACTATATTAATATTATAAAGCTGATGAGTTTGTTTGTTTGAACGCGCTAATCTCAGGAACTATTTGTCCGATTTGAAAAATTCTTTTGGTGTTAGATAGCCCATTTATCGAGGAAGGCTATAGGCTATATTATATCATCACGCTAAGACCAACAGGAGCGGAGCAATGCGGGTGAAACCGCGAGGCACAGCTAGTTATTGATAAAAATACACAACTGTGTCTATTTTCATTTAATAATATGATAGGTACTTACATATAAATAATAAAATTTAATCTTCATCTCTCAATCGATAGGTTTTAAAGAATAAAATAGTATTACACCAAAAATTACCAACACAAAACACCATCATGTTATTAATTTAAAAATGCATATTATTTGGTATAATCTTTAAATACGACGTACATATACGTACATAACGTAGCATCGGTAAAAAATCTTTAGGTATCCGGAAAATGAGAAAAAAAATTAAATCTCATGATAACTGCAAACGCACACTTGAAATATTTTGTATTTATAAGTTAAACCACAGACTAATAATATTATACTACGTATACAAGTTAAACGTATAAACATAATATATATTTAAGATTATATAATATTATGTAGATATGTTTATCAGCCATCTGGTTTCCATAACACAAGCGAAAGCTTAGTATGGGATCAAATCGTGCCGTGTGTGAAAATTGTCCTGAAATATTTATATTTATTTGTTTTTGAAACACCGTTCAGTTTATCAGTTATCTTATCTAAGTTTATTAAATTTTGATCTTAATTAACGATAAATTTATATTTGATATTTGATCGCCTTCAAAATACTTAAAATACACCTTTAACACACGTTAATTAACCATCCCTCACAAGTCCTCTCACTTCGACAACACTTCGATATCATTCCCTCCCTCTCTAATCTCACCTCTCTCTCCCTCGCTTGATAAAACAGTGATTAGCAGAAGAACCATTTGTATGCTTATTAGCACGGACACTTGACAAAAGTTTGCCCTGAAAATGGTACAAGTCATGAGAGATAGCGGGTTATAGGTACTTAATAATATCGTTATTTCCTTATTCATTTATTTATTGAAGCTACTGAGAACTTACAATATATGAATACATGCACAATATAATAGGTTAGGTTAGATTAAAATTACGATTTAATATCATCCCGTATTAATAATAAACTTAGCGTAAGTTTAAATGCAAAAGTAAATGTAGAAAGAAGAAAATGTCTGTTTCTTTCTTTCGAATCGTAACGAAGAACTTTTATGACATGATTTTTGTTTCTGGAGATAGATAAGAGGCTATAGATGTGAAATACGCTCCTTTTTATTGTCTTACAGACGAACGGCAATCTATGAGCGTTTTGCCTGTCAACGGCAGCCGTCGACGTATTTACTGCTGCCGCTGACGCGTCGACGACTGCCGTCGACAGGTGGCGACGGCTGAAGTAGCCACTACCGTTCACAACTTGCCGTTCGTCTGTAAGAACTCTTACTGAGATGAAACTTCTTATTTCCCTGGGAATTTCCTTTGATTATGCGGACGTAATCGCTGATGAAAACAATTACTTTAAAGGTGTGTTACCTTAGAGAAAGCTAAATTTTAAACTTGAAGAAGCAGGTTACCATACATTAACGAGTGCGTGACACAGTAAACAATTAAAAATATGCTTAAAAATCGCTTTTACCTATAACTTGCGGTCCAATTCGGTTCTAACATGAAAAAAAACTTTAAAGGAACTCTAATTATAAGAAAAATTTTATAGCTACAACGATTAGGGGCTCTCCCGACTTGGAAAAAGTTAGGTTATGAGCTTAACCATTATAGGGGACTTAAAGCTTTTATAGTTATTATGTTATGCCTTTAAAAGAGGATAAAAAACACATTACTTAATATTAAGTTATCATAAAATATATATGGAATTGGTCTTACAAAACTTTGTTGTAATGTATAGGATTTACAAGTATTTTAAAAAATACCACAAACTGAATTCATGCAGTCTGTTTTACAGTCTATTGTTATTACTTTAATTAATGATAATATTTAAAAATATTATTATACATAGATTAATTTAGGTACTAGAAACTTAATTCGTACAATTAAAAGTTAAACTAATAATGTGTGGTTTTACTAACTGTTGCGGTTGCGGGAGAACAAAAATAAGTATTTCTTATAGCCTGTTAGTTATTCTGGTATTTAAGCTACCTAACTGCCAAGTATCATCAAAATCCGGTCAGTAGTTTTGCATGTAACAGACATATTATATCCATTACATTTTTTAATTACATATCTATTAATAATTAGAATTATTTGAAGTTAAGGATATACTATACGTTTTTTAGAATAAAAATCCACCCTTAGATTCATCTTAATAAATATATACTGCAAATATAATACACATTTAAAAAGTTACCCTTCCAAGTATACCTTACCCTTTTTCAAACTATCTTCTAAACTCAAACAAGAACGAAGAAACCCGAAGGAATTACGGGTGTAGAACTAATATTATCGTTCTGCGGCTGACCGATAGCCCGTGTTTGTACAGTCGAGTACGGAAGTTATTGAATTATTATAACTCGTTATGGCTTTGTACTGGTTTATAATAGAAATCCGTAAATCTTTTACGTGTATTAAAAAAGTAAAGCGACGACTAAAATAACAACTTGTGAAATCATTTTAACACATAAGTTGAAATCTTCCGTTCGCGTAACAATGGAGCGATTTTATGATATGATATTTGTGTCTGTAGATAATTAGGAGTCTTAAGAGCGACATGTGCTACTATTAACAGTGAAAAATCACATTCAAATGGGTATTTCCTTTAACTAGAGGGAAAAGCAACGTGAGCTACACATACATATTTAATATTATATTAGTAAAACCATAATCTACCCAAGTAATTATATAATATAAAACACTAGTTAAGAATAACATCCGAGAGGATTATCTTTGTCCTGCGGCTGACCGATAGTGTTTGTGTATAGTCGTGAATAGAAGTTGAAAAAATATGTAGAAAATATAGTCCCTTTTCTATATCTATAATATAATAATATATAAAATTCCCGTGTCACAATGTTAGCTACCATACACCTCCAAAACGGCTGGACCGATTCTCATGAAATTTTCTATGCATAGGTCGAGTATCAGCCAACATCTATTTTTCATACCCCTAAGTGATAAGAGTAAGGCAGAACAACGTTTGCCGGGACAGCTTGTATGATAATAATACATTTGGGTACATACCTACCCAAGTGATTCACGAAAAAGAAACACTAGCTAAGAATAACATCCGAGGGGATTAGCGGACGATGTCCGTTATCTCTGCCTTGCGGCTGACCGATAGCTACCTAGTGTTTGTGTAGAGTCGTGAATGGAAGCGGAAATTGAAATAATAGGAAAATAATATTCCTTCACAGAATGTTGTGAAGTCGATTTTAAAAGCAATAATAAGATTGACGAATGATTTAATACGAAATAGAGTGTCACTAACGAATATCGGTTAATAAATATATATCGTTGTGGAAATATATACACGTTTAAGGTTGGGTATAGCGTACTGATGTGGATAGTTAATAGTTATCCTTAACATAAGCTATGCCATGTTACTCAATGTACAATTTCATATTTCGTTTTTTTTGTAAGGCAGATAGCTTCTTAGCTGTATAAGAGATCATTATGTAGTCTCACATCAATTATAATATTTACTAACATTAATGGATATATGTAATCTAATTTCTTAAAAATAAATTAACCGGATTATTATATTTAATTTTTGTTTATCATATAAAAAATATCATAATCTTCAAAGGTTGTTTGTACGCGACTGTACCCATCCGTCCCCTTGACCGGTGATAAGCACTTACCGGCTTTTCCTCTCCACTGTACCTACTTTACTTTCACTTACCGGTACATTTGGTCAGTCGTAGGATAAACAAGATTTATATTTAGGCACAGTACATCTTTATTTATTTTTATGGTATTTATCACTACATAGTATAAAACAAAGTCGCTTTCTCCGTCCCTACATCCCTATGTATGCTTAAATCTTTAAAACTACGCAATTTTGATGCGGTTTTTTTAATAGATAGAATGATTCTCGAGTAAGGTTTTAGTATTTAATTTATTAGGTTTTAGACAAAGCGGGTGAAGCCGCGGGCGGAAAGCTAGTTTATTTATAGAATAGGTATACAATTACATGACAACTTCAGTTATAATTTTTTTATTTCAGATTATTATTTGTTCAATGAACAATTAATGTAGGTACTTTAATTATATATTTATCTTTTCAAGGAAACAGCTTCGCGGACACAGCTTGTATAAGTATAAATGATTGCATGCTAAGTTATTGGTAAGATTTTCTTACATTTTACATAATAACTTAACCTGAATATGAAAAACTTACTTTTGCACTGGTAGTTTTGGAAATAAATCGTAATATACAATATCATATTCATAGCACGAAGTTAACGCGTAAAGGGTGCACTTTTATGTTATACAGGGTGTTCACAATGAATCACATAGTATGAAACGAAGTCGCTTTCTCTGTCCCTATGTCCCTTTGTATGCTTAAATCTTTAAAACTACGCAACGGATTTTGATGCGTTTTTTTTTTAGATAGAGTGATTCAAGAGGAAGGTTTCAGTATATAATTTATTAAGTTTTAGACCGTGGGCGGTAAGCTACTTATTATTTAATAAAGTAATTATTGCTGGAGATTTGCATTATTTACGCCTATCGCAAAATAGTGAGCAGTACACGATAGCGAAGCCGCGGATAAAACGCTAATATATGTAGGTATGTATTTGCAGTTGTTTCGTTTTAATCTTATACGAAATTCTAATATAACAATGAATCTCAGATTTAATTATATAATATTCTAAACATACAGTGTAATATTTCAAATAATAATATAGGTTTTTAATATACACAAGCCGGGTCATGCGAGCAATATGAAAAATAAAAGTTATACCTCAGATAATAATATAATAATACCTCATTGTTTTTGCCTTTTCCCTTTGGCAAAATAAAACTAACCTTCTTTTATAAAAACTCAGTTTTAACTAAAATAATTCGAAGAAACTAGTTTCAGAACACCCTGTAACTTGATACCTCCATAATAAAGTGGGTTTTGACTTTTATGGCCGTTACGTGAGGAAGTGAGGTGAGCCGGTTTGATTCTCACGCTGTACACATTTATTATACGATTTGCGGAGTTTATTATATTATTTTTGTGTTTTATGTAAAAAAATGGTATGAATATATACATGGTGTTCATAAATTGGGGGGTTTTATGTATGTGTAAATTTATGTATTTATTTTTTACTAGCTGTGCTCCGCAGTTTCACCCGCATTGTTCCGTTCCTGTTGATCTTAGCGTGATGATATATAGCCTTTAACCTTATTCGATAAATGGGCTATCTAACACCGAAAGAATTTATCAAATCGGACCAGTAGTTCCTGAGATTAGCGCGTTCCAACAAACAAACTCTTCAGCTTTATAATATTAGTATAGATTTGAGGAGTTTATTTTATTGTGTTTTATATTTAAGTTTTTTGTATGAAAATTTGTGGATTTTTGTATGTGTATTTTTTATATTATATGTCCATAGCTTGTCATTTTTTCTGGTAAGTATACAAAATGTATGAGTTCAAAGTATTATCAAAATCGATTCAATCAATCTTGTGAGAAGGAATAATGTCAAAATAATGTGCATCCAATTAGGCCATCATCAATAGTTACATAGATCAGTATATTCAAACAGGTTTAAACAACTAGCTGACCCAACAGACATTGTCCTGTCTTCTCTTCTTCCCTTGAAATTTAAATTTATATATATTAAGATCTAAAAAAAACGGATACGACGAACAAATTGTAGATTATACGTTCATAATGTTTTGTACTCGTGTTGAGAAACCCTTCTTACGTTTTATGCGAACACGTTCCAACAATAACATTACAAACAAATGCGTTATATATTTTTCTTCCTATAAAATTCGTAAAAAAATTGATTATCAACTTGAATTTCGTAGCATAAAGATATACGTAGCATATCTCGTAGCACTTCGTAGCACCTCTGTAAAAGAAAAAGTTACAAAACCACATTAATTAACAAGAAGTAACTTGAAGACCTACACTTTAAGCTAACGAGAATTATAAACATACACTCGAAAAATATAACCCTCCTTTTTCGCAGGCGGGTAAATAAAAAATAATAATATGATATAGCAAATGGTATTATAAACCTAAGAAGCCTACCACACCCTTATTTATAGCACTATTTAATTTATCCGGTTTATCTGAAGGCTTAAGACGCGCCGTAAATTCGTCACACTAAGCCTCCGGTCGCATAAATCGCTCAAGAAAACTTTAACAAGACGTGTTAAATATGTATATGTCGTGGCCATATCGTAAATTTGCTCATTTCATGATATGATTGGCCATTTCACGAAATGGTCGCATTTCGTGAAATAGCATATTGCTAGTTTGTTAAGTAATATTGTAAAGAGAAAACTACATAATATAAAAGCGATGCAATATGTTGATTGTGTTATAAATTTTGTTTGTTTTGGTTTCTCCTCACTTGTTGATGTGTGTTAAAATATGTTTACATCGTATTTTACTATTAATCATAATCTAATCAAGGTACGTGATATCTAAGTGATAATAAAATAAAATTGGCCAATTATCACATGAAACAATAAATCGTTCTAATTAGCACTGTTAACAAATTTTAGATTATTAATTCCCGAGCGAAAAGCTGCTTCTACGAAAGTACTACGCTTTAGCTAAAGCTACAAGTATTTGTATTTAAGTGTATGACGTCATAGTTATTCGTAAACAACTTTGCCGTAGCGAGTACTACAATTAGTAATTGTAGTACTACGGCGTAGAATGTAAGTTACCTTTTTTTTTTTATATAGTGGGGAAATCTTCCAAAGATACCCACGGCCCCCGGGGAAGGAGCCGTGGGTTATGTCGGATTCTTACCGACTAAAACCCCACTGTGTTCCGTCGAGCCGCTTTAATGATGGGGCCGCGGGTATTTGTTAGAATTCTTCCGCGACACAATGTAAGTTACCTACTACGACGTAGCAAGTAATAGATAATAATATATTTGTGAAACTACTATTAAATTGTTGTTTCCATGTTCGTAGTTTTTGTTAAATGGGTATTTTCTTTTCGCCTAGCTTTCCTAATGAAATCTTAATATATATAAATCTCGTGTCACAATGTTTGTCCTCAATGGACTCCTAAACCACTTAACCGATTATAATAAAATTCGCACACCATGTGCAGTTCGATCCAACTTGAGAGATAGGATAGGTTTTATCCCGGAAATCTTACGGGAAAGGGAACTATGCGGGGTTTTCTCTGAAAACGCGGGCGAAGCCGCGGACGGAAAGCTAGTTGAGTTTTATGTAGTGTAACTGACTTTTTAAAACAACACTTGATTATCATAAAAATACTAGCGGTCCGTCCCTGCTTCGCCCGTTCATGTTTACTTTTTCCATAAGAACCACCCTCGTACTTCAAGGGATATTATAAAAAAAAATTAACGAAATCGGTTTAGCTGTTTTCGAGATTTGCGCTCAGCAACAAATTTAACGTTTCATTGCTATATTATAGATGAAACATATACCAAAGAGTACATGTTAAAAGCAAGTCTATTGAAGTGAAACTTCTTTATCGGGATTGGAAAAAAATTTAGTGTAACATTTTTTTGTTACGCGTGACATTTTTCCGTTACGCGCCATATTTTTCTTATCCCTACCACGCGTGATTCGACGTATTTCTGTAAAGTTGCATATAGTAAATTATTTTTTGAAAAATAAGCTCATAAAGAAGTTACACTTCTTACGTGTGTACACTAGTACACGCACACATTTTTTTTATCCATTCTATTCAATACATATTAAAATACTCTAAAATCAAAGACAATAAAACACTATAAGTCCTCCCTCGGAAATCTATGAATAAAATAACAATTGTGCGTCTATGAATACATTTCTCAAACATTCCGTTTGAATTGTAAAACGGGTCATTTCTATTTCATTTTATTGTGAGCTTATCCTACTTGTATTATATCGTTTTTATGAATGTTTGTTACCCTGTTACGCTGGAAAAACTGAACGGATTGCGATAAAACAGCCTATCGGATAGGTATACTAATAGTCTTGTCTATCTCTTATGTAATAATAGAAGTAGAGACTTATGTACTTAATCTATACTAATATTATAAAGCTGAAGAGTTTGTTTGTTTGTTTGAACGCGCTAATCTCGGGAACTACTGGTCCGATTTGAAAAATTCTTTCGGTGTTAGATAGCTCATTTATCGAGGAAGGCTATAGGCTATATGCCATCACGCTACGACCAACGGGAGTGGAGTCACGGGGGTGCAACCGCGCGGAGCAGCTAGTATATTATAAGAATGGAATCAAAAACTCCAGCAAGTAGCTTAAATGCAAAAGTAATTCTATTTATCTGTTATGCTTTTACGCGAAAACTGCTCACCCAATTTTAATGAAATTCGAAATGGAAATAGATTGGACCTTGATAAAGAACAAATGCTACTTTGACAAACGTAAAAGGTGATGGAAATATGTGTGGCTGTTAATTTGGCTTGTTGTTAAGCTTGGCTGTTAAGTGTACGAAGCGAAACCGGGGGCGGAAAGCTAGTAATTATTAATAACTAGCTGCGCTTCGCGGTTTCACCCGCGTGGCTCCGGTAATCATATAATATAAGCCTATAGCCTTCCTCGATAAATGGGCTATCCAACACTGAAATAATTTTTCAAATTGGACAAGTAGTTCCTGAGATTAGCGCGTTCAAACAAACAAACTCTTCAGCTTTATTATATTAGTATAGATAAAATATTAAAATAGACCGGGATATCTACTATTACAATTAATATAAGAAAAATATATAATAAGTGTAATTTTGTCTCTAGGTATTTATTGTACAATAACGATCATGCTATTATTTATTTTATGTAGAGCTTGTTATGTAGAGCGAAGAAATTTTTATTTAAGTTATAAGAGAACAGCTGCGCTCCGCGGTTTTACCCGCGTGGCTCCGCTCCTATTGGTCAGCGTGATGATATAATATAGCCTATAGCCATCCTCGATGAATGGGCTATCTAACACCGAAATCATTTTTCAAATTGGACCAGTAATTCCTGTGATTAGCGCGTTCAAACAAACAAACTCTTCAGCTTTATAATATTAGTATAGATGTGTATAATATTTTTTTTAGTTAAGTTTTAAAAGCATTACAACTAAATAAATCCACATACCTTATCTTGCTTCACAGGTGGTTTTAAAATATACGGCAACCCTGGTACCGGGTTGAAAATCGAGGGCATCATAGCTGGTGCAAAAATCACTTTCACAGCTTTATTCTGACAGTTACACTTATGTTCGTTCACACTTTGACAGCAACAGTGGTTACACTTTGGCTGACAACTCTGACAGGTCTGATTCTGACAATGACTAGAATTCGAATTCTGACTGTGACTAGAATTCTGCGCGTCTATTCCGTGTGGTACGTTTTCGCAATTCGAATTTTGAATAGAACTCTCTTTATTTATATTCTGACAGTTTCGATTCTGATGATTCTGACAGTTCTGAGATAATGACAGTTCTGATGTTTGTATTGACGTTGTTTTCATTTCACCGTCATTTACTTCGTTTGAAACCTCCTTGTTGTAGAGCCTGGGTTTCTTAAAATCTTTCGGCAGTTCTAATAATGGTGTCTTTCTCTTTAAATCACTTGGTGTTTCTAAAAGGTATTTATTCTGTTTTTCTGTATTTCTAGGCTCAAATGGATGTACTAGTAGCGTCTTTGTTTGCTTGCCTGTTTTTTGACCCCCGTGGGGGTCAGGGGTTGCTTTAGAATCCAATTTGATTGATTTATTCCACCTTCTTTAAAATATAAAATTGTTTGTATTATATTAAAAAGTCATCAACGATTTTGTTCAGAAACAAACGAATAACTTTCACTAAATTGTATAATACACTGAGTTATTCACATAAATAATACACCCAAACTATGTCAATAAGTCACAAATCAAACGACCTTCACCCACACGTGTTATTGTTGACAAACAAACATAGTAAACAACGCGAAAACAATCCTAAATACAAAGACAATCTTTGTATTACACTGTCATACAATCGAACACTGTATTCCAAATTAAAAAATCGTTTTACTGGCTGATTTTTTGAAGAATAGAATGTATTTTTTTTAATTATTTTATGGGAACAGACGCACGTCCTCTATCCTTGAGATCTAGAGATCTACTGAATGTACCGTAGTGGGATAGGGTAGGCGTGGCTTAAGGAGTGTGGGATACGCCCACTGCATTATAAATGATCGTCTAATATCTAGTCTAGACTTGCCAAGATGGCTGACTGTGTCAAAAATTAAATAGGTATAAAACTTAGTGTGTGTGACTCTTTTCACGTTGTGTTTTGCAGGCTTCATGTCGCAAAGCGTTGGTGATTGTGCTCTACTTTCCACACGACAAGACTTAGCAATTTTCTGGCCTTATAATAACTCTATTTAACGTTTATATTGCCTTAACAATTACTTATCATAGCAAATTAAATAATAAATTTATTGAAAATGTATTTATTGTATGTATAATGCAATTAGGAAGAAAATTTGGTGGGTGTTAAAGTCGGGCTTCTGTGAGCAGTAGATACTGATAACTTTCATGTTAGAGAAAGTGATGAAAATTTAATAAAATTGAGTTAAGCATTCTTGAAGACATAAAAAATAAAAATACAGTAAAAGTATTGTTTAATAAATTCAATCTATATTAGAACAGAATATGAAGAGGCATTAATACATTTCTTTAAACTTTATCATAATTCTCATATTTTATTAACCTAGGTCCTAAGATTATTTAATTATTTTGGTATCTATAAGCGAAAGTGGAAAAAAATTACAATCTTCTATTCCTTAGTTACTTCTAAATGTAACTTTTCAACCTAAACTTTACTATTTTTTGCGTATAAAATAAACGAAATAAAAGGACTTCTCAAATCTCAATATGAACTGATTTTTTATTAAGGGCCGATTTTTCATTGCTTGGATAAAACTAATCCGTCCAATAAAGTATTACACGATAATATTAAAATGTCACGTAAACTGTCAAATTAGAATATCTACGTTTTTAAAATGGTAGTTTTATACATTATTCGACGAATAAGTTTTAACCAAGGATTGAAAAATCAGCCATAAATCATATATTGTTTTTATACACTTGGGTTATCCAAAAATATCTAACAATATGTATATTATTGTAGAAATGTGTACCTACAGCAGTTTGGAAGATATAAAGTAACAAGCAGCTAAACCACGATACTTCATTGCTGCTCCGTAAGGATGCATTTACATCAAACGGACATAGAGCTAGAGCTAGAGCAAGAGCATTCTTTCGTGATCTTTTAGTGTTAATGAAAACTCGTATTCAGCGTTGTTCAGTATTACAACATTGCATAGAACCGCATCAAAATCCGTTGCGTGGTTTTAAAGATTTTAAGCATACAAAGGGACATAGGGACAGAGAAAGCGACTTTGTTTTATACTATGTAGTGATGATACCACCGCAAAACAATTTGTACTTTCTACAGAGCTTCGTTTTTAAGTCGGTTGATAAATCAAACTGTTCACCTTCGTGTCCCCGGGACGATAAAACAATGAATTCGTTAGCGCTGTTGGTTTTACAGTATCACGCTTGAATAGTAATCGAGTTCTTTGATTTTTCCTTATCAATTTGTAAGGAAATTATAGGTTCTTTGTTTTAACTTTGATGTAATTTGTAGGAGTTTTCTGGTTGTTTAATTGTGTGATTATCTGAGAATTAAAGTTGAATATAGTGTCGTAGTGTTATGCATTTTTCGCAACTTTAATTAGCCGGTTTATTAAAAGCCTACTCTTTATTAAACGTTGATGAACTAACGTCTTACGGCCGCAATGATATACATAATATTATAATCATATAAAATACAAACGTGTTTAATTGTGTTTTTAAATAGAGTAAGATATTTCAATTTTAAAGAAACTTTGAAATCGGTTCAGCTGTTTTTGAGGTAGATCGTAACAGACGAATAAAAATTACTCGTTTACTTTCAGATAATATTATACCTTACATGTTTAAGTTTTCTCTCCTGAACCATCCTCGTAATTTAACGAATATAAAAAAAGAATTAACGAAATCAGTTCAGCCGTTCTCAAGTTATGCGCTTACCAACACATTTTGCGATTCATTTTTACATATAACTAGCGGTCCGCCCCGGCTTCGCCCGTGGTACATATTTCGCAATAAAAGATAGCCTATGTTCTTTCTCAGGGTCTAAAGATTGTCTGTGCCAAATTTCATCAAAATCTGTTGAGAGGTTTATGCGTGAAATCCATACATACATACATAATTACAAACTTTTCCTCTTTATCTTAATATACATATAAATCTCGTGTCACAATGTTTGTCCTCAATGGACTCCTAAACCACTTAACCGATTATAATAAAATTCGCACACCATGTGCAGTTCGATCCAACTTGAGAGATAGGATAGTTTAAACATGTAGGTACCACGGGCGAAGACGGGGCGAACCGCTAGTAATATTAGTATAGATAGATTTTCTAACAACATATCAGGAAGCTGTTAAATCACTTTTCACATACAAACGCGTCAGACAAATTCTACCTTACAAGTACCTACAGGTAACTTAACGTCTTAACCCTAACGTGCCCTAACCCTCTCGGTCATTTACTTTTACGAGAGGGCACGTCCGAATCGCAGGGTTAAATACAGATTAAACAGTAAATTAATGTACTGTATTACAGTATTATTAGGGTTTTGGATTAACAGTGTTAATTTTGGAGTAATACAAACTTATTGTGTTATTTTGACCTGTAGGGGGATCAGTTTTTTATAGAATGGCATAGGTTGAAGAATCTTTTTCGCGTCGATTAGGAAGGGAAATGGGAATGATTCAGTCTTAGAGCATTAAACCATGCTCTAAGGATTTAGTAGTTCAAAAATTCAGTATTAAAAGTAAGAGCGAATAACCAAAGAGTACGGGTAAGTATCTTGTATCTATTTTTAACCGATCTTTCCAAAAAGGGAGTTCTCTATATCAATAGCGTATATTTCAATGTGTTCATTTCATGTACTGCAATGAGGTACATACAAGTAAAAGCAGCAGCAAGTACGATCATAATACGACCGTCTCTACCGCCTCACCGGCGCTCCGCGTACCTATAGGAATGTGCTGCGAGAACACGGTACAATATTATGTGTAGCAATACGTTGATTATTCGTAATAACTAATAACTATTTATAAGGCCGCGTTTCCATCGCAAGAAAACTTCCGCAAGAAATGTCCGACAGTCTGTCTGAGAACAACTTGCAAGTCTACTTGCAGGTGGAAACGCGGAATTAGACTTGCAAGCTGCTGTCAGACATACTATCGGACATTTCTTGCGGAAGTTTTCTTGCAGATGGACAGGCGGCCTAATAAGGTAACACTATGTATTTTTATAAATAGAGTTATTAATTAAAATTAAAACAACAGATTTGGCTGACCGTTTGGCTCATAAGTCATAGCATACCTTCAAGCCAGAGGTCGATTACCACTCAGGGCAAATATTTGTGTGACGAACATCGATGTTTGCTGTGTCTATATAAATAAGTATATATTTCAAATTATATATATGTATGATTATCAGCCATCTGGTTTCCATAACACAAGCGAAAAGCTTAGTACGGGATCAGATCGTGTCGTGTGTGAGAAATGTCCTGAAAAAAAAAATGATGATCATCACAAGATCATCACTCATTAATTGTTTCAATATTCTTTTGAAAAGTTTTCGCTGTAAATTTAGTATTAAACAATGTTGTACGTAGTTACTAATATACAAATATATTATTTTAGTATTAATTTTATCTCCACCATTAAATTCTCACATTCAAATTCTTATAAAACATTTATAATATTATACCAAACCATTTCAAAGTAAACTTTTCAATCTTACCCTCTCACAGATAACACAAAACTTTAGATAATGTCTGTCCATCGTGTGGTCTGTATGTGACAGCCCTGATATACGGGCCCTTTGAAACAGGGCTGGATTGTAAGGGCTAGGGGAATGTGGGGACTGGGGCCCCGTGTTAAGGGCTCTTCTATTAGTTCTTCATTTAATTAATTCTTCAATATCTAATAACTATACATAAAGAAAATTTTGTTATGTAGTTAGGTACATTTATTTCCCACAAAAAAAAACACAAAATTGTTGATTAGGTGGCGATCATTTAGCAGTGATCTAATCTATTAGTTTAGACACAGATAATATAACATTATTATATGTTTAACTATTATATTTATTACACTCAAAACTTGAATTTCATAACTAGCCGTACTGTGTAACGTAAGGCTCAAATACCGAAAATTACCTCACAAGTCACAACGCGTTGCGACGACGAGAAAATGCCACATGTAGTAACGTATAAAATTGTATTTTATCTTAACATTTGTAATTTTCAATAAATAAATCAAAATCAAGCGAGCGTTAGAAAATAAATTTTTATAGTGTTCATTCTCGCCTATTTTAGCTTTACTAATCTGAAAAATGAATTATTAACTTTAGAATGTCGGAAAACAGGCATTTAAATTGTATTTTTTTCTTCACGTTATTCTCGTATGTAAGTTGGTGTTACAAAGCACTCATATCATAATATAATCTACTTACTGTGTCTTTCAGGAATTTCGGAGCCTTGAGCGTTTATTGTAAAACGTAGAGATCTTCTTTGTAAAACAATTATGGTTTCAATATTAATTGTTGCACCTTTAATCGTTGCAAATTCTTGTTTTTCTTTATTAATTTTACAACACGATGCTTTCACAGTTTACTTTACAAATAAAAACATAATGAAACCAATAACCCTTGAGCATATTCAGATAGAACTTTTTTCTATATATCGGTTAAGTGTATGATAAAAATGTTATGACGATTCAAAAGTGCTTGTATAAGAAGTCTAATTGAATAAATAAAAGTTTGAGTTTGAGTTTATATTTTGAAATTTTTAGCCTAATGTCATTAAAGTCAGTTTTGGGGCTACAAAGTTAGTCTTAAAAGCCGTGAGTACGGCCCTGTTAAAGGGGTTCAGTTTTGATCCAAAGATTTTACATAGCCGTTAAATTATTTCATGACAATCCTATTGTATTCTTCAATGAATATATATCAAACTAAGATAATAAATTAACATTATACTAGCTGTGCCCCGTCGTTTAACCTGCATTATTTATATTATTTTTATTTAAATTGTTATATTTGCTTGATGATATAATATTATATAGTCTTCCTCGATAAATAGACTATCTAACAGTGAATGTATTTATTGTTCAAACCTACTTTCTTTTTTCAATCGAGTCAGAAGTTAATAAGTAATCAGAGAACACATATAAATAACTTAATAATATCTCTTCATATTTTATAATACTATTTTTCTAAAACAAGGCTAAAACATAATTTAAATGCTGAATATTATACTCTTATGATTTTTACTTATTCTTAGTTTATTCTTATCATAAAATGTTATAACTCGTTTATTTGTACGGCTGTAAAGGTTCATTAAGTATAAAATAAAACACAATTTCAAGTTAATAATTTATTAAAAAATACAATACTTAATAAGTTAACAATTTAAAACTATTAGATAGTTGTTAAGCTGCGATATAATTATTTTATTAGAGTAACGACACAATTTAATGATTTTCATATGGAGTAGTATTAAAAATATAGTTTTTAGCTACATAAGTGTAATACTATTATATAACAAGCTGTGTCCCGCGGTTTTACCCGCAGTGCTCCGCTCCTGTTGGTCTTAGCGTGATGATATATAACCTTTCTCGATGAATGGGCTATCTAACACCGAAATAATTTTTCAAATTGAACCAGTAGTTCCTGAGATTAGCGCATTCAAACAAACAAACAGCTTTATAATATTATTAGTATAGATATCTCAAGGTGACAATACAATAATTTTATGAGTAAATTTTTGAGTTTACTTTTAAAAGTATATTTATTTCTTATTCTTGTTAAATGTGATGAACGTAATATTTTTAACTCCTATACTTATTTAGACAAATTCAGCAAATGGCCAAATACGTTTTTAAATTTTCATTTATATTAATTTTTAAACTACACAATTTGAAAGTAGCAAAGCTTTAAAAATATAAAATACTTGAAGTTCAGATAAAACCGGTTACTGAAAAATTATTATAATAATAAAAATAACATGCATAATACATTAAATAAAACATAACCAGCTCTTAAACTATAATGAGAATAAGCGTAAATTAAGCCGAATGTCAATCATCTCTTAGACTATAGAGAGATAATAACAGAAGTATTAAGAGGGGGTGTAAAGCAAAATTTCCAATCTTCTATTAGATGACACGTGTAATATTCAAGAACAAATCTAAAAAATAATATATACAGGGTGTCCCACTGTTGGTATACTAAGCTCAAAGGAGGTTATAGTTTGGCATACGCTGAGTACCTACGTAAAAAGTACTTATAAAATTCCAGACGCATTTTTTTTTTCAAATAGATGAATTCTTAAAACTCTATGTGTACACCCCTAACAAGCAACCCACCCAACTTTGCCACCAGCACGTGAGCTATCGTTTAAGATTGTTTTCATAGACAAAATGCTCATATTAGCGAAGCGGTATATGCCGGCTGCACGAAGTTAGAGTAGAAAACATGGATTTTCAGGAAAAATTTAGCAAAAATTTTTTGACGTAATTTTGTTGTTTAAGTATTTTTTACGTGATCAGTGTATGTAAAACTACAAGTTCCTTCGCGCTTAGTATACCAATAGTTGGACATCCTGTATATCAAACTAGATGATATTCTCGAGGATTCTGTTTGATGAAACACATAAAATATTAAAATTGACTCGATAAAAAAAAATCACGAAGATACCTCTAATTATGACACTTACGTTTTCTACTTGACATGGTAAAATAATGCTATTTTTTTCATAAACAATTATATTAAAACACTAGCTGTTCCGCGCGGTTTCACCCGCGTGGCTCCGCTCCTGTTGGTCTTAGCGTTATGATATATAGCCTATAGCCTTCCTCGATAAATGGGCTATCTAACACCGAAAGAATTTTTCAAATTGGACCAGTAGTTCCCGAGATCAGCGCTTTCAAACAAACAAACAAACTCTTCAGCTTTATAATATTAGTATAGATAACACTTTATCGTGATAAAACGTTTGGTTTTATTTGGTAATTTTGCTTTATACCCCCTCTTAAGGCCTATTCAAACCAGAGCGGTATTAGTGATGTTATACCGCCGTGGGTAGCGGTATCTCGATGGCACGCGATTATATCTCTTACGTAGTATATTAGAGAGACTCTAATTGCGTACCTATTTTATTTGATTTTAACGAATTAAGGAATGCACTGTTATAACAAATAAAATGAATTTATTTTCACATTTTTCTGTGTAATAAATAAGGATACTGAAATATTTTCCATTACAAAATATTATAATAACATTTTCATCAAAAAAACGTCTTATTATTGAAGTGAAACTGCTTTAGGCGCGTTAAGAGTAAAATTTCAAGGTCGCGTCATGGCAATACCGCCACGTCATGGAGTAAGGCGACGATTTTGGTATCTTTGAATCTTGCCTAAGAAGTTTCACTTCTGACAAATGCTCTTTTTATTATTTTGTATATTTATTCATTAGCCAAAGCCGCAAACTTATTAGCCATACTGGCTGTTTCTCCGTCACTATCGCTATCTCCCTCGCTCTCATCACCGTCGCTATCTCCGTCTCCCTCTGACGATGACGTCACGACTATTTCTTGCACGTCTTTAGTGAGCGCTTGCACCCATTTGACGTATTTTATCTCGTCGCAGTTTTCGTATTTTTCTGTAAAAAAATTTAAAATATACAGTTTGTCCCACTGATGGTATACTAGGCTCAAAGGAGGTTATAGTTTTGCATACGCTGAGTACGTAAAAAATACTTATAAAATTCCAGACGCATTTTTTTTTAACAAATAGATTATTTTTAAAACTCTATGTATACAGTATACACCGATAACAAGCAACCCGCCCAACTTTGCAACCAGCACGTGAGATATCGTTTAAGATTATGTTTTCATAGACAAAATGCACACATTAGAGAAGCGGTATATGCCGGCTGCGCGAAACTAGAGAAGGAAACATGGATTTTCAGGAAAAATTTAGCAAAACATTTTTGACGTAATTTTGTTGTTTAAGTAATTTTTACGTGATCAGTGTATGCAAAACTACAAGTCCCTTCGCGCTTAGCATACCAATAGTGGGACACCCTGTAGAAGTTAGAATAATATACGGAAAAATAATAAAAAAGAAGTAGGTATATTCTCAACCAATACGATACGATTTTCAATGATTACAATATTGTAACGATGGAACACGACCTTTTTTGTAATAATATAATATTTATATTTAAAAAGCATTTGAATGCCATAAAACCAAAAAATATCAAATTCAGAAGTAGGTACATTTGGAACTGTATTTTTTGTGGAAAATATAATATACTACTTGTTCTTTATCATTTATACTAGCTGTGCTCCGCGGTTTCACCCGCGTGGTTCCGCTCCTGTTGGTCTTAGCGTGATGATATATAGCCTATAGCCTTCCACGATAAATGGGCTATTTAACACCGAAATAATTTTTCAAATCGGACCAGTAGTTCTTGAGATTAGCGCGTTCAAACAAACAAACTCTTCAGCTTTATAATATTAGTATAGATTTAAGCAAAAAAATACAGTTACATACCTCTTTCTTCTGTAAATTTAGGCGGTCGCAACCACAGGCAGATTTTCCCGTCCAACGCCATCCTTAGAATGCTGTTAGCCGCTCGGTATGTGTCCAGCCTAAACAAATGTAATTAATTGGTTATAACTTGGAATTAACTAAGAAATATTACAAGTTGACGTTAAAGACACATACATGTGTAAAAAGTGGTGAGTTAAACGACAGTTTAAATAACATAAACATTTTTGGTATTACCACAAAACAATTTAAACACAGTGTAACTTTAAACCAGGGATCTGTCACTTTAATAGTTGTCTATGTGAAATACGACAAAACAAGATTAAAGAGAACCCGCGCTTAAAGTTAAACCCTGTCTAAAGTTTTTTTGTGGTAGGACAGTTTGTTTTTTAGGTTGCGTGTTTTTAGATACTGCGAGGTTTAACTGTTATAAGTTAAACGACAGTATATTTTAACCGTGTTTTAAGCTTGAGCGTGGTTTAAATGCGCTTAAAGTGTAATTTCGCGGTCAGTGTCGCTTCTATACCAAATATTGCTCCATATTCTAAATCTCTTTCTTTTTATTCAACTCTCAACTTTAACATCGCAAATTTTCATCCTCTAGTTTCTATACGACTTCTCTTTTCCACTGTTTCTCTTACTATCTCTTCCTTTCTCACTCACTCACGTTTGTGCCCTTTTTTCCACATTTCGTATTATTTTTTGTATATTTTATCCCACTCACTCACACTCTAACTCACTCACTCACACTCACTCACTCACCTAGCAGCCTTAGCGGTGAGATATCCCCGTTTCTTCGCCCAGCCATCACATATATCCCTCGGCGACCACGTGTCGTCGTTCTCTGGATGATCCATGCGCAAGAGTTTCGGTAGATCTAGACGTTCAGCTAGGAATCTAGGAAATGAATGAATAATAAGAATTAATTAAAGGAGATTGCCCAAGTGACTATGGCACTTGGTATCGCAATCAAACTTATTGTGTCAAGATGAAATATAGCTCAATTTAAAGCTTGATGTTAGTACTTTTAGAAACGATTAAAGTTTTTATGTAAATAAGCCGCAGTTCGCGACAATAAAAATAAAACAATAGTTTTATTCAACACTTCAAAAAAATACTTTGTCGAGTTTAAAATAACGATGAACGTTAAGTTTTACATTTATTACATAGGTAATATTTTAATTTACGAGACAAATGTGAAAAGTAAATCGTAATAAACATTATTTCAAAATAAATAACGTCGAACAATGCGTCGAACACATTCATTCAACATTCATATCAAATAGAAACTATGACTAATGACGCAGGACACTTGCAAGAGAGAGAGATATATGTGTCAAAACAAAAACTTTTACTTTTATTTCAATTTATCCGGTATAATTAAGACTTAATAGTGATACATATGATCATTATAAATACAAATAGGAATTAACAATATCACGAATACGTGGCACAACTAAAATTTTACCGATACCACCCGTGGTCATTCTCCTTTATTAGACTGACGAGTTGGCTTAGTTGGCAGTGACCCAGCCTTCCAAGCCAGAGGTCGTGGGTTCGATTCCCACTCAGAAAATATTTGTGTGATGACCATAGATGTTTGCTCTGTGTCTGGGTGTTAATTATCTATATAAGTATTTATTTAAAATTATATATGTATGTTTATCAGCCATCTGGTTTCCATAACACAAGCGAAAGCTTAGTATGGGATCAGATCGTGCTGTGTGAAAATTGTCCTGAAATATTTACATTAATTTATTTATATATCACTACATAGTATTAAACAAAATCGTTTTCTTTGTCCCTATGTATGCTTAAATCTTTAAAACTACGCAACGCATTTTGATGCAGTTTTTTTAATAGATAGCGATTTATATTATTCTCGAGTAAGGTTTTAGTATATCATTTATTCGGTTTAGGCAAAGCGGCTGGCAAGCAAAACAGGTCAAATAAAAGATGATTTGTTTATTTATTTTATTTAATATATATTTTTTTTAATATAAATAAATGCGTATGATAATATTTCTTACCTGATAGTAGTATACGGTTCTCTCAACTGTGCTATGGGATATGAACCCATCAAAATTTGTATAGACCGAGGCACCATTGACGGAAACACTAACCCGGGACAATCACACAGACGTACCTACGGACAAACACACAAACATTTAATTTTTTTAAAGAATAGAAAAAAGTCGATCGTTTATTTTTTTGATTTATAAACAATTTGAATACTATAAAACTATATTATATAAATTTCTCACAAACATATTGTTTCAAAATTATAGACTTTAATCGGATTGTAAACCATATTACCATACATTAACAAGCGAAAATACATCTTATGCTCCTAGATATAAAGCTTATATTATGTTATTGCGAAATAAATCTTTTCCTATTCTTCGATGAAAAATAAGTATTATTTGCTAAGAAATAAGATTCAAACTCACTTATGTCGTCAAAAAAGTAATCTAAATGTTTAGAAACTGCAAATATGGTACCTAAATACATTGCAATAAGGTTCAAACTCACCTGTGGCGTTAGGAAAATCGTCTGAAAATGCTTAGTATGTCCCGGAGTCCTCGATACAGATACAACTTTTTTCCCCATTATAGCGTTCAAAACAATTTAAACAAGCAAATATACAATCTATTCTACTAGATATAAAGGTTATAATTGCTAAATGAAAATGAATCTTTTCCTATTCTTCAATGAAAAATAAGTCTTATATACTAAGAAATAAGGTTCATACTCATCTGCAGCGAAAAGGAAATAGTCTTAAATGTTTCGTCATCCAATATTGTGATACAACACTATCTAATAAACGAGCAAATATAACACCTATTAACATAGAAATAAGGTTCAAACTTACTTGCGGTGTCAAGAAAATCGTCTGAAAATGCTTAGTATGTCCCGGAGTCCTTGATACAGATACAACTTTTTCCCCCATTATAGCGTTCATAACAATTTAAACAAGCAAATATACAATCTATTCTACTAGATATAAAGGTTATTATTGCTAAATCATTATTTTCCTAATATTCAATGAAAAATAAGTCTTATTTGCTAAGAAATAAGGTTCAAACTCACTTATGTCGTCAAAAAA
>CAJQZM010036031.1:0-20831 GCA_907164665.1 Colias nastes | reverse complement strand
ACTGCAAATATAGTACCTAAATACATTGCAATAAGGTTCAAACTCACGTGTGGCGTTAGGAAAATAGTCTGAAAATGCTTAGTATGTCCCGGAGTTCTCGATACAGAGACCACTTTTTTCCCCATTATAGCGTTCATAAGGGAACTTTTCCCCACGTTGGGCTGTCCAACACAACCAATGGTTAGGACGCCATTTTTATATTTTTCGTGCGTGTAGAATGTCGTATCCGCTTGCTGGAGTATCGTTTCGCCTGTGAATAAAGAATTTTTATTTATTTATTTACTAGCTTTCCACCCGCGCAGTCAAAGAAAAACCCGCATAGTTCCCGTTCCCGTGGGATTTCCGGGATAAAACCTATCCTATATCCCGGGGTAAAAAGTAGCCTATGTCCTTTCTCGGGTATCAAAATATCTCTATACCAAATTTCATGCAAATTGGTTCAGTAGTTAAGGCGTGATTGAGTAACAGACAGACATACAGAGTTACTTTCGCATTTATAATATTAAAGTATGGATTATATTATAAATGTGTTTAATTTTGTTGGAGTGGAAACTTCTTTTGCGTCATTATGATCTTCAAGTCAATTGAAACGAAAAAGCGACAAAAAGAGATACACATAAATTCATAAGATTTTACGTGAGAGGGAAAGAGATAGGACATACAGTGTTTCTTATGTTTCGTGGTAAATTTTACATTCGTCTCATTATTTCTTCGAGAAAACTAGATTTAGAGTACATATTTAATAATTTTTAGCGCACAATCTATATATTTCACTTATAAGCGAAATAAACAGGCAGACAAACGTTCCCATTTATGATGTTCTTATAGGTCATTTGAATAAAAAATAATGAATTTACAATCCTTGTGATATCCGCCTAATTTATGCTTTTTTTGAACGCGATTTAAGCATGAGAAAATAATTGTGTACACTTTGCGACCAAAATAATTATAGAATCAATTAAGCGCCATTTTATGAATTGTGAAGTCACACGTGTGATTTTCCATCTCTTACCAACTTCCGTCTCCTCATCATCAAACTCCACTCCACTCTCTTCTCCTATCTTCTTCTCCCACGAAGTGAGATCGACTTCCCCCTTCACTATATCCTTGCAGGCTTCTAGAAGTTTCGAGGCACCTTCTGCGCACATACGCTGTCTGCCTTTACGACGACGAACTTGAAGACCTGTGAATAAAGAATAAATTTATTTGTATACTTACCAGCCTTCCCCCAAAAAAACATAAATTTATCTATATTTAATCTTAAAAACTACGCAACGGATTTTAATGCGTTTTTTTTTAATGGAGTGGTTCACGCGGAAGTATTAAGTATATAATTTACTAGCTTTCCGCTCGCGGCTTCGCCCGCGTTTTCAGAGAAAACCCCGCATAGTTCCCTTTCCCGTGGGATTTCCGGGATAAAACCTATCTTATCTCTCAAGTTGGATCGAACTGCACATGGTGTGCGAATTTTATTATAATCGGTTAAGTGGTTTAGGAGTCCATTGAGGACAAACATTGTGACACGAGATTTATATATATATTAAGATAAGATAAGATTAGGTTTAAACAAAGCGGGCGAAGCCGCGGGTAAGCTATATTATAATAATTTGCGTTTTCGGCAAGGCAATCTTCAAAAAAAGGACATATTTAAGTATCTAAAAGGCCAGCAACACATTCGCGGTGCCCCTAACAACGCAAATGTTAATGGGCGGCGAGAATCACTTTCAAACAGGTTACTCGCCAGCGTGTTTCTTTGTCTTTCTTTCACGTGAAATGACGTCATAACGGAGCTTATTACGTTATTTTTTATGTCTGGAGACAGTTAAAAAGCTATACAATGACATAGGCATATACTTTTTACCGCGATGAAAAATCTCATTTCCAATAAAATTTCTTTTAATTACGCGGTATAAACGGAAATTTAGTAATAAATAAAAGGGCACAAGGTAAAGTAAACCACTTCCAAACCGAGCCATATAGCCATTCCATTTAAGAATAATTAATCTTAATAGATATAAATACTCTAAAGGTGTGTTTGTTTGTCTTTCTACACGTCGTGACGGAGTGATTTTAACACATTATATTTGTGTCTGGAGATAGTTAAGAGTCTAGGCTTATAAATATATAAAAAATGCCCCAAACTCACCAGCTTTATCACAATTTGCCCCTTGCAAATTATACCCGGGGCACGACGTAAAGTAAACCACTTTCAAACCGGGGCAAGTTTTCGTCAAATAATCTTTCCACGCAGCAACGACGGGTGCGGGCACTAGGTCTATTTTATTCAGCACTAGAATCATATCTTTCTTTTGATCTTTCACTACGTATTCGTACAGGGAAGGGGGGAACATCATACCCTGAAATGGAGGATTTAAAAATTTTTAAATTGTAAAAAACATGGAAACTAATAATTAAAAGCATGAATTAGATATTTAGTTTTAAAGCATTTAAATTGCTTTATAAATAAGCATTGCTTAAAGAATAGAAGAAATTCAACCACGAGGCGGGATTCGAACCAGCGTCTTTTGCCTCACGGTTTTGTAAAAAAAAACTGATTTTTAACCCCCAACGCAAGGTATTTGTAACTTGAAAAAGCTTGAAAAAGTGTAAATTTTTCTCTTTATATTGGAAAAAATTTGAAAAAATTTTTGTAATGATAATTATTACATTTTCGAATAAAAACCGGTTTTAAAACCGTCAAAAACTCACCGCAAACCTAACATCCACAATTAACAGCAAAATATCACACATTTCTAAAACTCTCCATAGCTGTCTCCAAGTTTCTAAATTGAGTTCAAAATAAGACATTTCTTTCCAACGGGGCGATGATTGCAGAGTGTTTATGTATTCCTGTTGACAAACATACAAAAATTAGTCATTAGTTAGTTATTACTTATTAGTAAATAGATAATAGGTAAGTTTAACCCATTGGTGTAATTCTACAGACAATCAAACAAAAAATAAGTTATTGCTAAAGCTATGTTACTAGTCTGTTAAGAAATTCCTACAAAAATAATTGCGTGTGTGCCGAGCACAAGCGTCAGAAGTGAAACTTCTTTGGCAAGATTCAAAGGTACCAAATTCGTCGCCTTACTCCATGACGTGACTGTATTGCTATGAGTTATGACCTTCAAATTTTAACTCTCAACGCACCTAGAGAAGTTTCACTTCAAAAAAATATAATATTAGATAATATTAGCTGCTCATCTTAAAAACGAAATAAAAAAACAGCCTATGTGACTTCTGCTGAAGCATCTTTCAAATTGGTTAAAAAAAATACAAGTATTTCATATTTATTTTAGTAATATTTATTTATTTATATTTTAGGAGAATCTACAGTTGTATTCTTAAAAATAGTCACAGTTAATATGTAACAATTAAAAAAAGCGATTACGCACACGAATCAATATTTAGGCATTGTATCTTTGAATATTGCCAAAGAAGTTTCACTTCTGACACGTGTGCTCGGTACACACGCTCTTTTTTTACAAATTTCATTTTTCCATTAATATATATTGTTTTTTTGGAGTTACATACCCTAAAATACTTCTGCTCTTGCGCGTCCAACTGCGCCGGCGTCATGTTGAAGTCCCATGGAGGTCTTTTTGGAAACGTCAGCTCAGATGGAAAGAAATCTATCGGATCTATCTCCATTTCTTTCTCGCTCACGTGGTTCAGGGCTTTGCTGAAAGAGATAGATAGAGGTTTCAAGTATAAAATATTAGATTGATGTAAATTCAAACTAAATAGGTATAAAAAAAAATGTGTGCGTGTATTAGTGTACACACGTAAGAAGTGAAACTTCTTTATGACCTTATTTTTTTAAAAAAATTACTATATGCAACTTTACAGAAATACGTCGAATCACGCGTGGTAGGGATAAGAAAAAGATGGCGCGTAACGGAAAAATGTCACGCGTAACGAAAAAATGTTACACTAAATTTTTTTCCAACCCCGATAAAGAAGTTTCACTTCAAAAAATACTTTAATGTAAAACATAGTGTAGATGTGAAAATTCTGGTACTTCTTCAAGCAAAATACACATGCGTTTTTCTACCTGAATTTAGTTTAAAATGGATGCCAAATATAACATTAAACTTATGTTTAAGATTCTGTGAAAGTTTATGTACGGTACCTTTCATTCAGCTACATCTGAAATTAATTGAATATTGCAGTTTTTTTGAATTCCTACTTACGACCAAGATCCTACTAATACAGGGTGTAATCGTTAAGTGTGCACAGGCGATTATTCCGTAACTATTACAGATATCAAAAAACTTTAAACTGATATCGAAAGTATTTAACCTAATGAGTAAAATGGCCATAATAAATTTTTAAAAATAAAACGAGAAATATCTAAAAAATTAACTTGAAACCCTCCCATACATTTAGTATGAGATACGAATATCCCATGTACATGGGTTGATCCAAAAGTAATGATAATCAATATTAAACAAGGTCATTACAGTTATAATAATTATGTAGTTCTCTAGATAGTCTTCTAACTAGAAAATATACTTCAATATTTTTTTTCCTAAACTTAAAAAAAAAACTTTGACTTCATCCACAAAAACCCCTCCACGCGGCCATCACTTCGCTGTCGTCTTAAAATAATTTATTGCTAAGAAAGTGTTTCTTGTGCCGAGGAAAGAGATAAAAGTAAATAGGAGCTAGATCTAAAAAATAGGGTAGGTGTTCAAGCATTTGGAATGCCGACTTTTGAATGGCAGCCATCGCAACTGACGCTTTGTGATCTGGTGCGTTGTCTTGGTGAAACAGCGTTCAGGTCCGCAGTTTGCCATGTCTCTTTTCCTTACTAACCTACCGCAATCTTTTAATTTGGTCTGTTTAGTAAGAGCCCAATAAAGTGGCTACCTTTTTAAAATATTCCACCATAATTATTCCTTCAGCGTCCCAAAAAACTACCGCTTTAATCTAACCTACTGATTTTCACTTTGAATTTCTTCATCGTCACTTTGGAAGCTCGCATCCAGGACATTGATTGTTTTTTGGTTTCAGCATAAACATGGTGAACTCGGGTAACGTCCATGATCACAAAACGTGACAAAAAATTATCCTGATATCATTAAAAATTTAGAAATTTACCCTCTACATGTCGAATCGTTGTTTCTTCTTTTCGTCGGGAAACATTCTGGCACGCACGGTTCACATTCAAATTAATGTAAATAATTGGAAAGGTGGCCTGTTGATATGATTTTTTTGTGATTACTTAGTGAATACATGAGCAAGCAAAAAACATTTATTTTATATTTTTATGTGCACAGGAAATACCCAATTATCATTACTTTTGGATCAACCTAGTACATTTAATATGAAAGATTTTAGCTTTTTCTTTCTTTTTTTGGTTTTCTGCTTTAATTACTTCGCAAATTTGAAGGGAAGTTCATTTAGAAACTGTAAATAGAGCTCCTCATTGTATTGCACAATGAGGACATCACTTCGAAAATCTGCTATGAATACAAAATGTATGGGAAATAAAATGTATGGGAGCGTTTAATGTAACATTTTTGGATATTTCTCGTTTTATTTTTAAAAATTTATTATGGCCATTTTACTCATTAGGTTAAGTACTTTCGATATCAGTTTAAAGTTTTTTGGTATCTGCAATAGTTACGGAATAATCGCTTGTGCACACTTAACGATTACACCCTGTATTCTAAATGCGAAAGTTTGTGAGGATGGATGTACAGTGGAATCCGTTTATAATGACATTGAAGGGGAATATCAAACACGTCATAATAAACGGACGTCATACAAAGCATTTTGTAGAAAATAAACAATCTCTTGTTTTTGTTAGTATTTAATACAGAGAAACAAAATAGAGATGCCTACACATTGAGACTCAAAACAAACAAAAAAAAAAGTGTTGTCGGATATCACAATTTTCCCAAACAGAAATTAGTGTTGAAAGTTTTAGAATTCATTTCGGTCAGTATAACCGGACAATTCATTAAAAATTGGTCACAATAAACGATATGTCACTATAAACGAAGTCATTTTATACGAATTTTATTAAGAATTTTATATGAAAACCAAACTTTGCTGTGTAATACGTCATAATAAGCGGTTGGTCAATATAACCGGAGTCATAATAAAAGGATTCTACTGTATGCGTATGTGTGTGTATGTTTGTTACTCTTTCACACAAATACTACAACCGATTGCAATGAAATTTAGCACACAATATATAGAGGGTAACTTGGATTAACACATAGAATAGGTTTTATCCCGGAAATTCCTTGGAAACGGTAACTATGCGGCTTTTCTTTGAAAACGCGGGTGAAGCCGCGGGCGGAAAGCAAGTTAAACATAATAATACTCACAGTGCCTCCTCCTTCTTCAGCCTCAGTTCTTCATCACTCTCTCTGTAGAATTTCAACGCATATCTGTTCGCGTCGCCACGACCCCTTGATCTGTTCGGCTGGTAGTTCATTGATAGGACGTCGTAATTGCTTGCGTTTGATGATGCTGTAATAAAAAAAATAATATCATACTAATATTATAAATGCGAAAGACATTGGATGTTTGTTACTCTTTCACGCAAATACCACTGAACCGAGTACAATGAAATTTGGTATGTATGTAGCTGAACACCCAGAATAAGGCATAGGCTATCCCGGAAATTCCGAAATCCCACAGGAACATAAATCTTTAAAACTATGCAACGGATGTTGACTATCAACACACATAGAGAAGTTTCACTTTAAAATTGAAAAAAATAACCAAATATTTAAGAAAGTGGCTTACGCACATGGACTGAATGTATTTTAATTGTTTTAGGTTACTTGAATTTCTTTGCCGATTTGATCTTAAACTTTTAATAACTTAGAAATTATAATTTGTAGTACTCACATGACAACAACAATGTTTTATTCTGTTTCTTTGATTGCAACTGCTGCTTTTTAGCCTTCCCGCTAAAGGGAGTCTTCCTTCTTGCTTGTGGCATGGTGTCTTACTCTCTAAAACAATATTTTTGTTAAATTATTCAAATTTTAGATCTTAATGTAAATGTTTTAATTCATATTTATTGTAAATTAAACATATTTTTGCTGTAACATATTGCAAAAATATATTTAAATTGAATTGAAAGTATTTTTTCTGAAATCCAACATTCTAATTTACAAAATATTTTAAACTTACAAGAACAATAACAAAATACGATATTAAAAATCTTCTTATAATTTCAAATAGCATTTGTTTATATTTAACATAAAAAAAAATATGCACCTACTTAATTGAACATAAATTGAATTAAATAGCAGCTAATTATGTACAATGACCCATGTTGGTTATAAATTCATATATAAAAAAACAAACTGTATGAAGAATTTTATGAATCATACATAGTTAACTGCATTAAGACAATTATTCCCACTTACGTTAACCTAACTAAATTAAACACGCGGGTTTTCTTACGAACGCAGAAACGAATTTCTATTGAAACTATACGTAAGACTTAATAATAATACGCAGAAGTACAGTTTAGAAAATCGCCGGTAAGTAAAGAATACATTTATGTGTTAAAGACCATGCGGTCCATATCCACCTCTCTCCTCAGGTATGATACGGCCTGCGGGAGGTTCAACGACCCTACACTGCAGTCTAGACGGTAAAGAAGACCTAAGAACCTAATTCATCCGGTAACCGCAGGCCCATGCGTTTTAACCAAAAAGTATGTTATCTTTGTTAAAAAGTAACTATACAAGGAAAGTTAATTTTCTCACCTGTACGTATACCTGACCAAAGTTTATGTGCACTTGAGTAAAAGTCTAGATTTTTTTGATAAATAAAACCGTTTTTCTTCTCGAAAAAAACTGAGTATCAATCAATGTCAATGTCAATATTGTAAACAAAGAATTTTCGTCTGTAAATGACTTCATGACAATATGGAAAATATATTTTGTTAGAAGCAGGTGGTTTGAAAAGATTGCTAAGTGAACTTTCCTTTTAATTATTTTTTACAACTAAGAGCTAGCGCGCAAGAGCAACTTTTGTCTCCGCAACTATTTTGTCTCTCCCATCAACTCTATGGGGAGTTGCGTCGCTACGTGCCACCTACGTGCGCGCACTTTCATACTAGCCCATAGGTGGGAGAGACAAAATAGTTGCGGAGACAAAGTTGCTCTTGCGCGCTAGCTCTTAGTCCATTCAACTATTGATTTTTATTTATTCGAAACAAGGTATATATTTTTCGATCAAAAGCCTTGTCGCTATAGCTCTTAGTCACAACAAGTGACATTGCTTCTAAATAATCTGTGGTGACATGACACTTGACAGTTGACACATAACAAAACAAATTTCATCATAACCTCGAATACGAATATTGACAAATATTTAATAAATAAGGACCGCTTTTACTCAAAATTAATTTAAATCAGCAAATATGTTACCCCTATCGTTGCTACGTACTGCGCAGAACCACCCAATGCTGGTGGAATTAAAGAATGGCGAAACTTACAACGGACATTTAGTGAGTTGCGATAACTGGATGAATATTAATTTAAGAGAAGTTATTTGCACATCAAGGGATGGTGACAAGTTCTGGAGGATGCCAGAATGCTATATTCGCGGGAGCACAATCAAGGTAATGTTTATAATCTTATATTTATCGTAGTACTAGCTGTGCCGCGCGGTTTCACCCGCATAACTCCGCTCCTGTTGGTCTTAGCATGATGATATATAGCCTATATTACTCGTGGATAATGTAGCTTTCGAATGGTGAAAGAATTTTTAAAATCGGTCCAGTAGTTTATGAGCCTATTCATTACAATCAAACAAACAAACAAAGTTTCCTCTTTATAATATTAGTGTAGATTGTTTACTTCCCGCCCGATTATAATCTTCCGGTATATGCTACAATATACCGTAATTCGAGCTTCTTTGTTTCTTACAAACTTTATGAAATGCGAAGCAAATTATTTGTAACCCTTTTTACTGTTTCAATGATCAATTTTATGAGAATACTAGGTTTCCGCCCGCGGCTTCGCCCGCGCAGTCAATGAAAAACCCGCATAGTTCCCGTTCCCGTGGGATTTCCGGGATTGCGTCATTTTCCCGGGATAAAAAGTAGCCTATGTCCTTTCTCGGGTATCAAAATATCTTCATACCAAATTTCATGAAAATTGGTTCAGAAGTTTAGGCGTGATTGAGTAACAGACAGACAGAGTTACTTTCGCATTTATAATATTAGTATGGATATGCTTATCTTTTGAAACATTTTATCTCAATAACTTCCGATTTGAAGATTTTACGATTACTACATTATAAATGACATATTATTTTACGTTATAAATGACTTATAAATGGATAAATATTGCTTGTAGTTAGCCAGAAATTCATTCAATGCGGAAAATATAAAAAATCGGTTTCGAAACATTAGAACAAGATCCCAGGGCCGTCAGACCTCTCCCTTTTTCTGACGGATGAAATTTAGAGAATTGGGTAGTGTTAGAATGTGCTACCATCGTACGCCTACCCGCTAGCTTGGTCAATGGGCCAATTTCCAGACATCAGGTGATGAAGGTTCATAAAAACAGTACTTACTTCACGTATTTTCTCGTGGCTAATTTTCACATATGTTTTACAATATGCAGTTAAAAATAAGATGTCAGTACTCCCAGACACTTCCCGTCGGCCATATTGCTTAACAGATGCTTTAAAGCTCCAAAATAATTATAAAATCATCGAAATAAGTGAAATTCCATCAACATGAGTCCCCGTAAAAGATAAGAAATAACTTTATTACCACCTGATATCTGGAAGTTGGCCCATTGTAGTACATACTAACACTACCCAAGCATCCATATTTCATCCGTCAGAAAATAGTTACCTATCTTTATCTCGAATTTTAATATTCCAAATATCATAATCCCGAAAACGTTTAGACATTTTTTCATAATCGCGTTTTTTTTTAATTCCAAAGTTTTGTTTGTCATATAAACCCAACTCCAAATTTCATTGGGCCATTTCTTCATTTGTACAACGTTTTACAATCCAGACGAATGAGTTCAAGGCACATGAAATCTATATACACGAAAGCCAGATTCTTAAAACACATTTTTTTTGGAATACAGTTAATTGATATCCAGACTAACAATATCCAGTTTTTTTAAATTCAAATAAATAATATCTAGAAAGACTAAATCCTTCCAGGCAGCCAGGCTATCACAGTACTAACCCAACCCACTGAGTCGAATTTGTCACTTTTTATACATATTAAGGAACGGTGACAATGCCACAATTTCGTGATTTTATCTTATTAAATCGTGTTTTTTTGCTCAATATTTATTTATTTAATATTGTTCTATTTTCTATCCTTTCAGTACCTACGTATACCAGATGAAGTCATCGACATGGTGAAAGAAGAAACTCAGGTCAAGGCTAGAAGTCGTAACGAAGTCTCCAAAGGCCGTGGGGGTCAGAACCTACGAACGGGGCGAGGGGGCAGTCGTGGGGCATTCGGGAATAGGGGCAGACCTGCCCCACTGCGCGGCGGGGGCACGGGACGACCACAGAATAAGAATAAAAAGTAGATTAGTTTAATAAAGTTTTTGTAAGGATAATTGTTTTTTTTATTTTAAAGGTGCGTTTCCATAAAAAATGTGCGCGATTATAGCGAGGAATGTATTTGTAAATAACCAATAGTATCGCTTCAAACGCTAAAAGCTTCAGACTTCAAACTAAATGAAGCGATATGATTGGTTATTTAGAAACACATTCCTCACTTCACATCCTCGCAGATTATTGGTGGAAAAGCACTCTAAATATCAAATGGAATATTAATATAATATTTTCAACCTCAAGTGACAGTCATTCGCTTGTGTTGCCAGTATTTTTTAAATAATATTGGGTTTATCCAAATATTAATTGGTAAGTAGCCTTTTTTTTTTGTTGAAATGCCTAACTACATTCTGGTGTAAAAAGTATGTATTACATAGTAAATTACAAATAAATAAGGTTTTATGATACTAGACGATGCGAAAAAGAATAATACCTACTTACACTCTTCCTAAAAAAAACCAGCCATTTTACAGTAGGTATTAATAAAAAAATGTTAACCATGTTTTTTATGGTTTCAGGTATTAATAGTTTTCGGTTTTTATTTTTGACGTGATAACGTCTTTAAAATCGGTTTATAGGTAAACCAGAATCTGATGGCAATTAGGGAAATCAAAATTTGGAGTGTGCAACCCTAGGGAAAATGGATTGAACGATCTTGATACTGCTTATTTTTTATTTTGTCCTCAATAACATTAGTCACATTACATAAGTGGACAATACTGTACTTAATAATGAGATATCCACTTAATATTATGTAGGTACATACTTACATGTATAATATACATATTACTTTTATATGGGTAATATTATTATTTACACATATTAGTCAGTTCTTTAAAGAAACGAATCTTCAATGGCGGCGCTTATCATTCCCTCTCGCTCACACACGGCCGTACGGTATGCAAAAAAAAAGGGAAAAATAAAATCACTAAAATGTATTTGATTTTCCCTATAATAGTTTTTATCATAAATTTACAATGACAATTATGCATTTGCGAAAGTAAATAATGTTTTATTGGAATTTGACAAAATATGTTCTTTGGGAAAAGTTGTTCAGTTTTATGGGCTTATTACAAGTATTATGGGGATTTTATTACATTCTGTATACGTAAATATGATAATTCATATAAATACACAAATACAATAACAAAAAAGTTTGTCAACAAACAATTTGAAATAATTAATAAAATAATTATCAATTTACGTTATTTTTATTTTCTTTTTTGCTGATCCTACCCTCTGTCAAAGTCAGCTTTGGCCGCCATTGAAGATTCGTTTCTTTATTGAACTGACTAATACCTATATTATTTTGTATATTCATTATCATCATGCCATGTGAAAATATGGGTGTAATGATAATGCAGATCAAAACTAGATTGCTTAGATTTTCTTTATAAAATAAAATAAAAATAAAATAAAACTATGTTTATTTTCGTTAGTATTAACAGATACACACATTATAAAATTGACTTGGACAGCTTGGACTTGACGAATAGCCGTATTGGAAACTCCTGTAATAAGTTTTCATAAAATTATATTGTAAACAACAAACAATATTATAGTTAGAGATAAACTACGATAACATGGCGCGCCCCTCCAAAATTCAAAACGTTTGAAAGTATTTGTGAAAGTATTTACAATGCACCACCAAGATTCACAACGCATGTGTGCGTAATGAGACGGCCGTCAAACAAAAACAAATCCACGGATTTGTTGCTCGACTAGTCACGCTCTAATCGCTCATTATTATTAGTAATGGCGCTGCACTGACGTATTCTATGAAAACGACACGTGCGTTGTCTTGGGCGCTCGGCAACTTATGATTAGTTGACCAACAAATCTGGTAATAAGTGAGATATTACGAGTACTGTACGAGTAAAGACGAATACGTACAACTACATACAAACTCCTTCGTAAGGATGTCACTACACACATTGAAACAGTAATTTGGAGGGGCGCGCCATGTTATCGTAGTTTATCTCTACCTACTTATAATATTTTTAATTAAAAGTATCAAAACGGGTAAGTCCAATTTACCAATAAAATCTTAAAAATTGAAAATTGGGATGTGTTTGACCCTTCTTCATCGAATATTTTTCTATACACATTATAAACAACACCTCTTGCTTGTGATCGCAGCGGCTTTTTCGACATTTTCGAAGATTTTTTAGACAAAATCCTAAAAATTATTCATAAACTGCAAAAAGACAAATATTTTGACAACCAATATGATAGTTGTCAAATAAAGTTGCCACATGAAAATCTTTTATTTCTTAAATATAAATATGCCATCAGATTCTGGTAGACCTATAGTCGGGTGACATGTTCAGAAACTTGTGTCACACGTCACACCCTTGGTCACACCAAAACCTCATGAGCGCGATCGCAGGTATAACGAGAGAGAGACGGACCGATCTCCCGTCTCATCTCGAGCGTCTCATCCAAGTTCTCATCTCATCGACGTTATCACGTAAACATCTCGATCGTAAACCTACTTTACAAACAACCAATTTTTTTAATTATTATAATAATTTTAATCTGTTCTATTGTTTAAATCTTCTTAAAAAATAATCATTATTTATTAAGAAGATTTATTCAATCATTATTTATTAAGAAGATTTATAGATTATCTATGCTTTTTTTATTAAAATTATAATCTGTTCTAGAAACAAAAAAAAAAAGAAACAAAATTCAAAATTCGGTAATTCAATTTTAAATGTGTAATTACTGTTTTCTCTTATTTTTACTGAAGTAATATTAATTACTGATTGATTTGTAAAAGTTGGTTTAAAAAATAAATCAAAATGGATAATGTGCAACTAGCAACTTCACTACAATACATTGATGTTAACAATAATGAGTTTTACGAGAAATTGCAAGAAGAAATTGACTCTGATTTAGCACGGCTGAAAAAGAATGTCACAATCATAACTAATTTACGACGTAAGTTTATTCATGTTAATTAATTTTATGCTGTTATTTTAGTGTAGTAGTATAGTTCCTACCTACCAACAATTTTTTTTATATTTTATACCTAGGTATGCCAACGCGGCTTCGCTTGCGTTCTAGAAAGTTCAACAAATTATACTAAAACCTTCTTCTTGAATCACTATCACTAGGTATATTATAAGTATAAAACGCTTTAAAATCCGTTGCATAGTTTTAAAGATTTGACAATACATAGGAACCATCTAAGGGAACCATAGTATAAAGTTCTCTTTATACCCACTATGTAGGAAGTAGGAACGGACAGACTGCGACAGCGATTTTGTTTTATACTATCTAGTGATGATGCAATAATACACAGGTAATAACAATTTCGATTAATTTTCAGTAACTGCTGCGGAAATGGAAGTGGAAACTGCTGCTTTATATCATGCAGAGCTTTGGTACAACATAGAAGAATTAAAATTGTACTCAAAACAAAATTGATAAATGATAAAATAAATAATAATCCTACTTACTTCTTTTGTTTTTGTGTATTTGCCACATTTTAAATCAGTATTAGTGTAGAATGTGGTGTAGAATCATTACTCCCTTTTATAAAACTTTCATCTATTCTCGTTATTGATCAAATCAGATACTAGGTACCTAATAATATTCTGAAGAGTTTGTGTGTTTGTTTGAACGCGCTAATCTCAGGAACTAGGTACTGGACCGATTTGAAAAATGCTTTCGGTGTTAGAAAGCTCATTTATCGAGGAAGGCTATAGGCTAGGTAATTGGTATATATCATCATGCAACTACAAGAATGGACTGTGGACGTGGAGCAATGTAATACCGCGGGACACAGCTTGTTAATTTATAATAGCTAGGTAGTAGGAACGGACTTGGAACGGACAGACTGCGACACTCGACAGCGACTTAGTTATGTAAATAAAACAAATAAATTAAATACAATCCTTTATTTTTATCCACACGTAACTACATGTAGGTAGGTAGTAGGTACATATTACTTTAAACGAATTACGTCTACGAATCTGTGTTCCAGATTTCGATTAGTGGGAACAAACAGACAGACAGACAAAAATTGTTAAAAATTACTATTTCTCGATTTATTAATTAGCTGACCCGACAGACGTTGTCCTGTCTAGGTCACAAATTATTTTGCGACTATAAACTGAAACCTACCTATCCTATCTTTCAAGTTAGGTAAAACTGCACACGAGGTGCAAATCAAATTGGTTCAGTAGTTTTGGAGTCCATTGCGGACAAACAAAGTGACACGTACTTTTTATTTTTACAGAATAATTATCTTATCTCTATATTAAAAATGAATCGCCAAATGTGTTGCTAGCGTAACTCGAGAACGGTTCGACCAATTCTGGTTCCTAAGGAGAGAAAACGTAAATACTTATGTATATACCTACTACGGGCAAAGCCGGGGCGAACCACTCGTTTCCATTAACTGGTTGCTTATTTCTACACCAACACGAACATCAGAGACCATTCTGTAGATAGCATTATTGCTCAAATTTGTAGGATACAGGTACTTTACTAGTCTCAGACCTTGTGGCAATCCAGCCATGTCGGAACGATATAATACTAGCTTTCTACCCGCGGCTTCGCCCGCATTTTCAAAGAAAAACCCGCATATTTCCCGTTCCCGTGGGATTTCCGGGATAAAATTATCCTATATGTTAATCCAACTTACCCTCTATATGAGTTCTAAATTTCATTGTAATCGGTTCAGTAGTATTTGCGTGAAACAGTAACATTAGTAGGAAGTAGGACTTGATAAACTATTTGCTATTTCATTTTATGATCTTTCATCTGTAATTGCGAAATAAAAAAATACCTGCGTACCTAATAATTATAATGTTCCATCGTAGAAGTGATGAGATCCTTTCAGTGTAATGTGTGTCTAAATAAGTAGGTAAATAGTCTTGCGTTTTTAACCGACTTCAAAAAAAAGGAGGAGGTTATCAATTCGGCCGGTATGTTTTTGAAGTGAAAACTTCTTTAGCGGCGTTGGGTATAAAATCTTAAACTCGCGTCAGGACACGTGGCCTGATCGAAAAAGCGTAAGCGTAAGACCATTCCAAAATATCAAACATGCTGAACGTTAATAATCAAGTTTTCACTTCTCACTCCCGGAGTGCAACCAGTCTTTTTTTTTTATGTATGTATTATGTACACCGATTACTCCGAGGTTTCTGAACCGATTTACGTGATTCTTTTTTTGTTCGATGCGGGATGGTGTCGAATAGGTCCCATAAAAATTTTATTCGGATAGGCCCAGTAGTTTTTATTTTATGAGCATTTTTGTCTGTATTTGTAAATGTTGCAAGTGCAAGTTTGAAGTCGGTTGTTTTTAACGCAGTTATATTTCACACAGGTGATCTTTGTTAAATTTAAGCGTGAGAATATGAATTATTATATTCAACGCATTTCATTTTATCATTACGGTGCATTTAGATCAAATAGAGCTAGTAGTCCATTGAATAAAAAGTTCTAGAGTGCGTGAGTTAGTAACGTAAGATGTTTCTTCGGAAACATGTCAAGAGTCCCTAGGTAATAAACATACTAAAACCCCGGGACACTAGGAGGAGCCCCGGAGTGGGGGGAGGGGGGAAAAGGTCAATTTTTTTCATTTTTCGCTTAAATCTCAAAAACGGTACATGTTAGAGAAAAACTTTCAAGGAAAAGTTGAAAGGCCATAAAATTATCTACAAGTTGTACCTGAATCATTTTTTCCTATATCCTACCGTTTCTGAGTTACACGCAGTAAAAAATAATTTTGGCTCAAACAATTTCCCCATACGATCAAAAAATATTTCTTTCTTCCAAAAAAACTCAAATGTGCAACTTGTGACCGGTACTGATAGATTGCTCTTAATTAGGTCTATAATTGGTAAAATAAACACATTCCTCCATGGAAGCCTTTAGGAGGAATCGATTGTCAAAATATTATATTAGGGTAGTTTGAGTTACTGAACTTGATCTTTTTATTTTTTTCTTCCATAAAACTCAAAAGTGCAACTTGTGACCGGTACAGATAGATTGCTCATAATTAGGTCTATCATTGATAAAAATACCAGATTCCACCACGAAGGCCTTTACGGGGAATTGAATTTTATTAGGGTAGTTACGATACTTGAACTTTTTATTTTTTTTCTTCCAAAAAACTCAAATGTGCAACTTGTGACCGGTACTGATAGATTGCTCTTAATTAGGTCTATAAATAATTGGTAAAATAAACACATTCCTCCATGGAAGCCTTTAGGAGGAATCGATTGTCAAAATATTATATTAGGGTGGTTTGAGTTACTGAACTTGATCTTTTTATTTTTTTCTTCCATAAAACTCAAAAGTGCAACTTGTGACCGGTACAGATAGATTGCTCATAATTAGGTCTATCATTGATAAAATAGTCCGGGATCCATCGCTCATTAATTTTGCAAGTGATTACTATCAAGCTAATTTTTCGTGAGTAGCTTTATTTTGATGAGATGCCCAATAATTTCATGTACGAAACTCTCGATTGTGGTAGCTTACAGAGGTAACAAGGATAAAAATTTTTGATTTGACGGTTCTCAAATATTTATTACGCAATTTGTAGGACAATATGTCTGTTGAATTATATAAGTATTAAATAAGTGAAAATAAAAAAATCAGCTGGTTAGTAATCATTTATGATGACCTCGTTATCGATACACATTGGAAAGGGGGACTCTTTGATCAAACCATAGATTTTGTAGGACAAATATTTTTTTCGAATAATTTAGATAATTATCTTGAGATTGAACAAAAAAAAACATTCAGTTAGTAATTAATATTTGAGAACCATCAAATCAAAATATTTTATCCTTGTTTCCTCTGTTAGCTACCACAATCGAGAGTTTCGTACATGAAATTATTGGGCATCTCATCAAAATAAAGCTACTCACGAAAAATTAGCTTGATAGTAATCACTTGCAAAATTAATGAGCGATGGATCCCGGACTAAAAATACCAGATTCCACCACGGAGGCCTTTACGGGGAATTGAATTTTATTAGGGTAGTTACGATACTTGAACTTTTTATTTTATTTCTTCCAAAAAACTCAAATGTGCAACTTGTGACCAGTACTGATAGATTGCTCTTAATTAGGTCTATGATTGGTAAAATAAACACATTCCTCCATGGAAGCCTTTAGGAGGAATCGATTGTCAAAATATTATATTATTAGGGTAGTTTGAGTTACTGAACTTGATCTTTTTATTTTTTTCTTCCAAAAAACTCAAAAGTGCAACTTGTGACCGGTACAGATAGATTGCTCATAATTAGGTCTATCATTGATAAAAATACCAGATTCCACCACGGAGGCCTTTACGGGGAATTGAATTTTATTAGGGTAGTTACGATACTTGAACATTTTTAATTTTTTTCTTCCAAAAAACTCAAATGTGCAACTTGTGACCGGTACTGATAGATTGCTCTTAATTAGGTCTATAATTGGTAAAATAAACACATTCCTCCATAGAAGCCTTTAGGAGGAATCGATTGTCAAAATATTATATTAGGGTAGTTTGAGTTACTGAACTTGATCTTTTTATTTTTGGACAGTGCTAGTCGTCCGCTAAACGGATGAATAAAATAATTATTAGTCGTCCGATTACCGGATGAATAAAATAATTTAATCGTCCGATAACATCTATTTATCTATATAGTTAGGTTATCGGGGTTTCTTTAGAGAACTGCCGCACGTATTATAGGTTTTTTGTGGGGGGAGGAGAGGGGGGAGGAGGGCACACGTAGGTATTTGATTTTTTTTTTGCGCGTCGACGGAGCCCCGCTTCGCGGGGCTCCTATTTCTGTGTAGTTTTTTTTTTAAGAAACCTAACCTAACCTAACCTAACGGCTAACCTAACCTAGACTTGATTTTTTTTTGTGCGTCGACGGAGCCCCGCTTTGCGGGGCTCCTATTTCTGTGTAGTTTTTTTTTTTAAGAAACCTAACCTAACCTAACCTAAAGGCTAACCTAACCTAAACCTAACCTGACGAATTGAGGGCGAATATCTCGGCCATTTTTGATTTTAGAGAAAAGTTGTTCCTATAAAACATGCTTATATTAGCGTAATCTTTACGATAAAACAATAATAAATAGGTGTTATAATGACACCAACTCCATCAAAAGTCCTGCGCCCCCTTTGCTTTAGTCCAACCCAACTAGCTTTAGTGTTAAAAGGTTATCTAGTAATCCGAATAATCGGACGATTAAATTATTTTATTCATCCGGTAATCGGACGATTAAATTATTTTATTCATCCGGTAATCGGACGACTAATAATTATTTTATTCATCCGTTTAGCGGACGACTAGACACTTCGTTTATTTTTTTCTTCCAAAAAACTCAAATGTGCAACTTGTGACCGGTTCAGATAGATTGCTCATAATTAGGTCTATCATTGATAAAAAAAACAGATTCCACCATGGAGGCGTTTAGGAGGTATTGAATTTATTAGAGTAATTTTTTAGGTAAAATAAAAAGCTTTCGAATTTTTCACATTTCATGGGATGTAGCTCGAAAACGGCTGCGAATAGAAAAAAATGATTTAGGTACAACTTGTAGATAATTTTATGGCCTTTCAACTTTTCCTTGAAAGTTTTTCTCTAATATGTACCGCTTTTGAGATTTAAGCGAAAAATGAAAAAAATGGACCTTTTCCCCCCTCCCCCCACTCCGGGGCTCCTCCTAGTGTCCCGGGGTTTTAGTATGTTTATTACCTAGGGACTCTTGACATGTTTCCGAAGAAACATCTTACGTTACTAACTCACGCACTCTAGACCCCCCTTGGAGGGACTCATTCAATGGACTATAGAGCAAGAGCATTCTTTCGTGGTCCTTTAGTGTAAACGAAAACTCGTTGTCAGTGTTGTTCAGTATAAATTTTATAATTGTTATTTTATTTACTCATTAGGTAGGTAGAGTACTTTCGATACCAGTTTAAAGTTTTTTGATATCTTTAATAAATACGGAATAATTGCCTGTGCACACTTAAAAATTACACCCTGTATATATGTATTTGATGATTATATTGTGTTAATTATTAATAATATTATATTGTCCTTTGCTAAGCATTTAATATAATAAGTTGCATACTACACAATATACATGAATATGAAAGCCTTTATTATGTATATTACATATGTATTCATTCAATAAAATAATGGAATTTCAATATTCATACTTAGATAATTATTATAATATATAGGAATATCGGGTAAAATAAAACAAACATATCAAAGATTTAATATTGGACTAATATTTAGTAAAATACCATATTATAATAAAATTCATATAAAAATTCAAGTATTTCAGTTTTAAACAATACCTACTAAGACTTGCCGGGGCATAGATAAAAAAAAAGGTTTTTAAACAGCCAAATTGTGATTTTTCTAAAAATACTGGCAACATTCACTTTTAACGTCAATTTTTTAAAGACAAAGCCGCGTTGATTTTCTAATTATATTTTCGTATATTTTTTCGTCATGAGAAATACACAGACCATCAAAAAAAATGCCAGAAACAAATGCTGCCAGTATCAATAATGCAAGAGTACCCGCAATCGTTTTCCCCAACAAGTCAATTAATTCTAAGATAATACTATTCAAACAACAAAAAATAATCACTCTTAAATAAAATAATAAAAAAAGAACTCAAGACTAAAACTACATAATGGTTTACATACATAATTAATTATAAATATATAAAAAACAGTATTGCATAATTTGATAGAAATTTAAATTATCTGTAAAGCTCTGAAACTGTCAAACTACATATTTTTAATCTATTATATTGTTAAAAACGTACTTGTCGTAGACGCAAATAGCGAGCTATTGACTACGAGTTCTCAAATGGCATTTCACGCAATAATAATTCATTAAAATCTTTTCATCTCTATTATTTCAATGTTCAATTCAAAACCTATCTCCATACTATTCCTATAATCTCGCTCGAAAAAGATCGCACTATATCTACTCGTATCTTTAACTATTTACTGCAATTAAACATGTTAAATACTTAGTACAAAGAGATTAAATTTTAATAATTTATTTAGCGTCATGACTGCGCGTCACCTGAAAACTCGTCACCAACTGTACGCGACGCGTCACCGAAAAGGGAATCGTTTTACATATTCAAATACTTAATTACGGCCAATGTGCAATATGCAAAGCTTACACTATTTATATTTATGATAATTATAATAAAAATACTAAAAAAAAACTCAAACGATACTAGGTACCTACTCTAAATAAATCGATA
>CAJQZM010036030.1:0-14386 GCA_907164665.1 Colias nastes | reverse complement strand
ATACATAATATTGTGTTAATAAATACATATATAAATACGTGTGATAATAATATACATCGAAGTCATAACCAGAATATTATATTGTGTGTAGTATTGTCGCAGGATTCTTCAGCTTCAATTAAACCAGCAAATACTTCAAATAACACTTTTATTAGTATTCTTCACATAAGTTATATAATATTCACAATTTGACAACGTGCGACGCGCATCGCTGCTCTACGCATATTTGCGCTCTCTCACCTCCTCTAAGCTTGCAAAGCCCTACGTCTAGGTACATTATATAGATAAATAATAATAGAACCTAACAGCTCGGCCATCCTGTTCATAGCGAGTCCCTTCGCTCAATTATATAGTATCGAATTAATTGACAACAAAAAAAAAATAATAATAATATTATAATGATGGATTAACAGATTCTAAAATACATACTAACATATTATTGTATTGTAACGAAAAGGTTCCGAGAAACTTAAAAGTAATGTAATTACTAATACAACTCATATGAACCTAAATTTCTTATATCTTTTACTAGCGACCCGCCCCGGCTTCGCACGGGTGCAATGCTGATACTAAATACACTACAGAAAAACTTTGAACGTTGTATATAAAAACATAGCGACCCGCTCCGGCTTCGCACGGGTATAAAATAGATAGCCGGGACGAAGTAACTATTCTCTAATCTGTGGCCGGGCGGCCGGCCGGTACCGCCGCAAACGCTACGTCCCGCAATTTTTAAATCTGTAATATCTTCCAAAATATTCACTTAAATCATACGGTGTAAAGGGCCATATAGATCTATATTAAATGAACAATGTATTCAAGGTATTTAATTTGTTAAGGATTAATGCTGTATTGGTTAAAATCGCATCGAAAATTTGCCATTATTTGTCGTAAAAAGTAAATGACAAAAAAAAGTTATTGTGGGTTATCCATAAGAGATAGACATATACCATCGCGGACTTTTCTGTAGATCTTTTCAATGTGTATAATACTTAGTACATTATTTTGATAAAACTCGTAGGGTTTAGCCTGCGTTTGCAATGTAAGCGGAAAAAATGTAATTTTTTACGACATCACATTAGAAATCTCAAAAATAACAGTACTTCTCCACTATTTAATGGATGTTATTATACATATAAACCTTCCTCTTGAATCACTCTATCTATTAAAAAAAACCGCATCAAAATCCGTTGCGTAGTTTCAAAGATTTAAGCGTACAAAGGGACATAGGGACATAGGGACAGGGAAAGCGACTTTGTTTTATACTATGTAGTGATTTTAGAGCTTACATCACTCAACAATCCATAAATAAACTAGAGAAAAATATACTAAAGAGATACATATAGGATTCTTAGTTAAACTTAACTCATTTATTTTCCGTATCACTACCAAACTCCCTATTAAAAGTCATCCATGGCTGTACCTTATCTACCGATACCACGGCCTCATATCGTTGTTTTTTTCGAGTTAGAGGAGTATCTTCAATGATTAATCTATCATTAGGAAGTATCTTTATTACACGATATGGGCCTTGATATTTATTTACTAGTTTTTGAGATTTACCATCATGTGGAGTTTGTCTCTCTACACGCACTAAGTCACCCTCTTTATAATAAGTTACTGGTTTCCTAGCTTTGTTATATCTGTCAGCATCTTTAGATTGTTGTATTTTGAAATATCCACATATAAGTTAACCAATCAACATACATAAAGTTTTTTTTTTCTGCTTCATGGGATCTTTTCTCTATAACCTAATAAATAAAACGTTAAACATATATCCTAAAAATAAATATAATTGTAAATCAGCCGTAACTAATTATTTGAAAACCCTAGACTACCAACAAATTGAAAATCTTTTAAATATAAAACTTAATGTTTATTCCGCACTGTATAAACATCTTTCTGTGTATGATACACACACGCACAAACGCAAAAACGCACGCATAGACGCACACACACATACAAACATACATATTACACGCGCACACATACATGCAGACAAACACTCACTACACGTACACTGGTCACGTATTAATAGGTCTATATTATTTTAAGTAGAAGTAGATATTAAGTTCAGTCTATTGTTTTTTTTTTTTTTTTTCTTCTTGCCGTTTGTTATTTAGTTATAAATGTATTTTAGTAGTGTTATTCGCGAGGGGGCTAGTGATCTGTACTACAGGTCTTTCACAGACCTATTTCAGACACTAGTCCTTCACAACGAAAATGCTACACGTTTACATAATATTTTGTTTCATTGTAATAGTGTAAGTTGTGAAGGCAAATAAATTTACTTTTATTATTATTATTATTCCTGAAAGACCGAAACAACTAATAAGTAACTCCAGTAAATATGTACGTTCGTTACAATCTCTAGGTAACGCGGAACTATTTATCTATTGAAACATGGTAAGCTCAAAATAATTAGAATAGGTAAGTAGATACCTTTTGTTCTCAGATAAAATCACTTTTTCCCACAACAGCTTTCTAAATTAATTACACTGTTCCAAAGTTAACTATACTTGAGTACACTTGATTCTTCTTTTAACTATTGTCCAAACTCAGAAAATAAAGAATGAAATGTCTATTAATAGACCCAAAACCGAACTTAACAATCACACCTTTACTGCGCTAAGCCCAAACGGTATATGCCCGACTCAGTGCTCATTCCTTTGTCTCATAAGTACATGAATGTTTTGTTGTTCCCAGGATCAGAACGCCGCCACATCGTAATCCTATCCTTAATGTTGTTAATATCAACACCACCTTTGGTCTGACCTCGGTCCCCATCCGGCCTGTGTACCATGCGTGTGATATCACAGTCCCACTAACACAAACTTGCCCCATGACGCATGTAGGTACAGTTATGAATACGTCAAGCTTTACAGTTTGAACCCTGTCTGTACGGGTGTAAGTGTAAATATTGAACTGCTCACAATTTTACCGATCATTCAAACTATACTTAGTTAGATTTTTTTCAAAAACAATCAATATGTAAAAAAAACAAATAGTTATATTATACCAGAAACATTTTCTACTTTTCCGCACAGTAACTATTGGTACAACACAATGTAATTTACTTACGTTAATCCACTCTTGTAGGCGTGTTGAGAAAATTTTATATATTCTCCGTCATCCCGCTTCTGAACTATTGTCGCAGGATTCTTCAGCTTCAATTAAACCAGCAAATACTTCAAATAACACTTTTATTAGTATTCTTCACATAAGTTATATAATATTCACAATTTGACAACGTGCGACGCGCATCGCTGCTCTACGCATATTTGCGCTCTCTCACCTCCTCTAAGCTTGCAAAGCCCTACGTCTAGGTACATTATATAGATAAATAATAATAGAACCTAACAGTAGGTACAATGTGCTTTAAAATCTTTAACTGTTTTTCTGTTTATTTAAGAGGTATGCTGTTAAATACTTATTAAAAGAGAATTTTGACTTTTTATCCCGAATAGGAGGAGGTAAATCGTTCCAACAATGCGTTGCTGCCCATTTGTAACTACCTCGAAAAGCGCTTGTACGATACTTAGGTACTATAAGAGGATTCGTCGTTGTTCTTGTAGGGTACACATTTGATTGTTCTCTCCATTTAATTTTATCGTAAAGATATTTTGGTGATTCCGCTTTGATAATTGAAAATACCAAATTAGCCAGATGTAATCTCCTTCTGGCAGCCATCTTTAAAATATTATTTTTATTGAGGTAAGGTGTTACGTGATTTCTTTTTGGTATTCCAAAGCAGTATCGTGCGCATGCGTTTTGAACTCTCTGAATCATTCGCTCCGTTCTGACCAACAAGCATGGACCATAAACTGCATCACAGTAATTCAGTTTGGATAGAATCAAGCTTTCAACTAATTTTGTACGAAGTGATATGGATATGAAATTTCGAAATGAGTATAATATTTTTAGCCTATAGAAACAATTTCTTACAACATTATTTAAATGAATTTCAAACCGGAGCTGTGGGTCAATTGTAAGACCTAAGTTGCACGCGACTTTTACACCTTCAATTACATTACAGTTAATAACAATTTGGGGTTTAGCGTTAATGATTGATTTTACTTGTTTCCTACTTCCAAGAATAATATATTTCGACTTCTGCGGGTTTAGCATTAGAGAATTTTGCTCAGACCATTCTACAATCCTCTGTAGTTCTTCATTCATTTTCTGTACAGCTAAAGGTGTGCAGTTTGGCTTACAGGAAATATAAAGCTGGATATCATCCGCGTACATATGATATCTACAGTAACGAAAACATTTAGTAATGTCAGCGCTATAGATATGAATGATATAAGAAACTAGCTTACCAGTTACCACCCGCTGCTTTGCCCGCTTTGTCTAATAAATTAAGTATATACTAAAACCTTCCTCTTGAATCGCTCTATCTATTAAAAAACCGCATCAAAATCCGTTGCGTAGTTTTAAAGATTTAAGCATAGTACAAAGGGACATAGGGACAGAAAAAGAGACTTTGTTTTATACTATGTTAGTGATAAATGAAATCTAACCACAAATGAATAAAATAAGGCCAATTAGTAAGTGGAATGTGTACAATTTTATGATGAGAATGTATTTGAAATATGTTTTATATAATCATATTGGTTTAAAGTTTAAACTTTAAACATGTTCCATCAAAAAGTATCAATATTGCTATTGTTTACAGAAACTAATAACACTAACGCTACTGTATAAATACAACTATAAAATCAGCATATAATCACAAGGATATAACATGCCTATAACCTCCTGATTCCTATCAAACTAATAACTAGAGCATAGTTCTACGTCTGCCGCGCTAGGCACGTAGACCATTTATTTATAACACTTACATAAGCAAAATGATTATTATCCTCTATAGTATTATATTATCTGTATTATCGTAATCAGAACTGTGATAGAGTTAAGCCTAAAATGAACAGTAAAAGAAATAAAAGCATGTGCGCATTAAAATGAGTAATAAACAAAAGTGGCCCGCTGTTTAAATTAGTTAATATTGTCATTAAACTGCATTTTTAAATAAAAAACAGAAAGAAAGAAAATCTTTCATACCTACCTTCCTCAAGAATCATATCTATTATAAAAACTTCAACAAAATCGTTTGCGCATTGAGGTATTATTACCTATAAAGAGGACACCACGAACAAAATCTGTGCGCGGCGCGCGGCGGCGCGGGGCGGCTAGTGAGTCATACACTTTGTAGATATTCTGCCTCTTATTACTTAAAAATTAAAACCAATCAATGTAACAAATAAATATTGTTTATCTTATTAAAAAAATATGAATAAACTTATCAATTAAAACCAATCAATGTAACAAAAAAAAAATAGTTTGAGACGATTGACTCTAACTAGTGTTACAAATAGTGTAGTAGCGATGGCCTCTCTAAAAGTAGTACATAGTAACTCAATGCGTTTGCGTCTTTTTTAAGCTTTTGGTAGGTCTACTCATTTATTTGGTGGAGTAGATGAGCAAATTACTGAAATTACTAGAATTAAATAATTTCTCTCCATTAATAAAATAACCATTAACAATGAGATTTTCAAGTTCAGCATTTTAAAGACGCAAACGTAGGTAAATAAAGATTGTGTGGGATGTTCACTAATGAGATTCAATTAACAAATGCAATAAAGGTTAAAAATCTTCAACTTTATGAGATCTTTTCAAATGACCTTATTCATTATACAGTTCAGATTCTTGTTTACTTAAAAAAAGATTTTCTCTTATATTGATGACATTGAATCTCAGAAATAGTAGTCGGTAATTAAACATTGTTAGGTGAAGTTAAAATGATTATCTAATAATAATTTTTAAAATCTCTTTTATTTATTTATTGCAGTTTAAAACTTTCTGAGCAATAAGTTTGTCTTCTACAAACGAATAACTAGTGAACCGTAAGAAAACTTTCGACGCTGCGAAAAAGTTTTTCCGCACTCTATCCGCTATAGTAGCATACAAAGGCGCTTATAAATATCTTTTTAATTCACACATCATGTATTTAAGGTAATCTTCGTGACCTACTGACACAGTGCTTACTTCTGACAGTCGTCTAAATTCTGGTGTATAATTCATCTTTCCCGCGAGGTGTTTTCATTTATTTTCGACACGACCTTACTTACACCACAGACAGATAACATAAAACTAGCTTACACTTAACATGAAATGGGTACGTTTTTGTGTTCGTTTCATTTTAATTTTCGTGTTGAATTTACTGCCTTTTATTTTTAATTAGAATTTTCTTTATATCCACGCACTTTAGAACATAAATAAAGCACTAACTAGGAACACTTTTATGTCTTATACATAGTTAATTACTCGGCCGCTGTTATTTATCTCTATTATCTCTTTATTATGCACTAGCTGTGCCCTGCGGTTTTACCCGCAGTGCTCCACTTCTGTTGGTCTTAGCGTGATGATAATATATAGCCTATAGCCTTCCTCGATAAATGGGCTATCTAACACCGAAAGAATTTTTCAAATCGGACCAGTAGTTCCTGAGATTAGCGCGTTCAAACGAACAAACAAACAAACAAACTGTTCAGCTTTATAATATTAGTATATTTAGGTATACATTTTTTCTAGAACCTAGAAGTTTTATAGATTTTTATAGAACATAGTATTGACAGTTAATTCCATTAGAGCCTTATCATATCGATGCGAATGGGTGTGTCATATTAATGGATTACTAGCCATATTTTCCTCTATTCAAAAAGGTTTGGAAAATTTACGCACACAGAATTGTATGCATTCAATTTGCTTGATATTTCCTTTGACAACCGTTGACACATTTTCACCAACCAAATCCAATAGAAACTTTAATTAAATATAACTCTGCTGAAATATGTTTAACCGTTATGTGTCACTCTACCACACACTCCCTTTCTTTTTGGAGCGTATATTCGAAATTTGCAATAATTAAAAAGATTTTTTGTGCGTTCAAACATACAGTCAGACGCGGCGCTAATCTTAGTAATTCTGCTCACACGTATCAGCAATATAAATTACATCTTGCTCACTAGCATACAAAAAAGTATACATATCCACATTTAAATAATATCCATGCTCTTATGTAGTCCTCTCTACCATTTGAATCTGCAAGGTTACACCGCCTAGCGACATCATTCATGCCTTCTATCAATGCATCATGTTTGTTCACTTAAATAAAACCTTGGTTACCTTCCTGCGTATTTCTGATTTTGATAAATATATTAGAATTCGCTTTTTCTTGTACGTAAACAAGTGACAGATTCAAGGTTGTTTTCGTAATTGTTTTTCTCTGATATTACGTTGAGAACTTTTTGTTGTTCTTCGAAATTACGATTCTCTCGATAAATTTAGAAATACAAAGCTATTGTGTTTGTTTTATTCGATTACAAACTTCTACCAAAAATATGTAAGAATGTTTCATTCCTTTTATTTTTAAATTAATACAAGTTTGATATTTTATCTATAATAAGAAAAATTAGGAGATCAAAGGAAATATAAACAGTAAAAAAGACGTGTGGCACTCGGGGACGGCCGCGGTAAAGCTATTGCATAGCATGCCTTCAAGCAGTGTTGGATTCAGACCCTCCGAAAATTATTGTCTATGGAAGTAAAAATTATACTACTTAATCATAAATTATACTACGTTTCGTTTTTTGTCGATTACGTTTTAAATTTAAATAAAAGAACTAAAATTGATTAATAAAATAAATTTATAGAATAAAAAACAAGAAATTACAAGAAAAATTATTAAATTGTCGTTTTCAGAATGATAAAATATGGCTTGAATGCGGATTATTTAATTTTTTTGTGAAAGACAATTTCTGGTTTAGAAATTACGCATGCGATGTCATCCAGATCTAGATAGTTTGACAGCGGGATGAAGGGGTTAAATTCGGTGTCGAACTGTCTATCGAAGAAGTACGCAGTACGCTACAATCGCTTTGTTTACGAATTCTATACTATATCATCGTCTTTCTCACACGCACCATACATAAAATATATCTATCCTACTCCGTCAAAACAACGGAGAGTTTAATTCTACATTCATCGAGGGGAAACCCCGAAGCTTGTGGCAGCGCTAGCCTGATTTAATGTTGCCATATGTACAAAAATTCCCTCAATTGTAGGATTTGTAGGAAAGCTGACTGAATCAATAAAACAATTCGTTCCTAGGATAAAATTATGGTATTTTTGCATAGTATAAATGTATTACGATACTACATACTACAAAGCATGAAAATATGGTACAAATAGTATAATTATACTACGAAATCCAACCCTGCCTTCAAGCCACACCTCCGTGTCCGTCGGAGTGGGGAGCGTGAGGTTTTTTCGTTACGGAATTTCTGGATTCGGTCTTCGCGCTCAAGGCCCGCGATAGAAGCTATGCAATAGCTTAAAAATATGACGATAGATAATTATATGACACGTCCCATACACGTCCTAACTTATCGACACCTTACCGTTTTACAGTTACTTATCGACATTAGTAAACTTATCTCAGTTTTCAAATAAATCCGAAGGTGATCCATTATGAAAACATTGATAAAATAAATCTAAAACAGAGCTCGAAACCGATTGTGTTACAATTGTTAAGCATCTGCTAATTGTAAATTTTCAATCACGTTTTAAACAACGAATAAAAGAGTCACGTGGACAAATTCGTATTGCCATAACAGAGTCCGACTCAACGTATTCTTTGCTAGCGCGCGGTTGGCTAAATTAACGATAGGTACTTATAAAGCTTTGTCCAGTTTGTAGTTGTATAATAAATAAAAAGTAATTAAAAAAAGTAATTTGGCAATCCTTCCAACGGTAAATGATTTTATATTTACCACAGTTAACCTGAAATCAAAGTTTCCATCAATAGCAACTTTTAGGTAACAAAAAATGTCGGTTTTCCCTGCATTGCTTTCATTTATTATTTACCGTATTTAGCTTGCTACAAAAAATTGTAATGTACTCTCAGATGTTCAGAACAGCAAGTAAAGAAAATATTTTTTTTTGCAAAACCTAAACGACAGTAACCTATTTCATTACAACTTCGATTCTGACAACACTAGAGTACCAAATAATGTGAACGTGTCCTAACAAAATGTGTTATTTTGGTGAACTGTGTAACCTTGACCGCCTTCATGGTACAAGGAAGTGTGTATACCTAGTACCTACCCAAGGCCACAGATATATGTGGAATTAATTTACTTCAAGAAGAACAGTAATAACCTATTCTTATACGCTAAGTATGAATAGTTGAAATAATAATTAGCTAGAAAACCGAATGTCAGCCATTGCCATCTGTTTCAATCCTTGAAGTTGAGAATGTTTACAAAATATTGAGAAAATGATTCCTTTTAAATGCATTATGTTACTCTTATTCATAAATTAAGCTTATTATATGCATTGTCTGCATACCTGGAACAGCATTGCAGTTACCGTCATATCCTCCAACATTGCCCGCTTTTCACAGTGTTTTGATCATATACAAGAAAAAACAAAATATGGACAGAATTGATGCTGTTATTTGAGTAGGGAATTGAATTTAGAATGAATAGATATACTTGAAATAATCATATTCTTATTAGTTTCTCTAAAAATAAGGAAGAAAGAGGTGGGCGAAATAAGGTGGAAAAGTATACAACTTTGCCCACCTTTAATATTTCAGCCATTTTAAGACTTACGTAGCTGTTTTTAAGAGACAAAGTACAAGACAAGGCAAAGATGCCGAATCTCTTACAAAAAATGATCCAAAATAAGTAGATCTTCATTAAATTGTATGGGCAAAGTTAGGTGTAATTTTCTCACAATCTTCATACAAAAATCTTTAGGGTTTAGGGTTGTCACAAAAAAATCAACTAGGTAAAGGATGAAAAAATTAAGTTTAATAAAATATGTAGGTGGGTAACAAGTAATAGGTAGGTACACATGCAATAATATTGTGTTCGTACTGTTTCTAGGTATATCTTTAAAATGAAACTGAAATTATGAATATTTATGTACCTATAAGTAACTTCTACTAAACATTTAAAAAGTACCTAGGTAGGCATACATACTCGTACAATCCTACCTAGGTACCTAAAAGAAAAAACATGCTGTGTACTTAATTTATACCTAAAAAAAATTACCTTGCTACCTATTTGAGAAGTCTGTTAAAAATGTGTCAGCCCTAGCACCTCAAAACGGTTGGGCAATGTTGGGATAGGTCACACTACGTTTATTAACCTAACATTGCCCAGCGACAAAACTCCTCTATTACTACGTATTTTTGCTTGGAAATAACAAATAACCTCCTTTTTTATATTCTAGTTTAATAAATAATAAGAAATATTCACGTATTCTAATTGATTCCCAGTGATCAGAGACAAGTTTTTTTAGAAAAATTTGGCACCACCAAAACACCTCCTTCTTTGTCGACATGTAGCAGCAGACTGATTGACGTTATACATGTGCTATCTAATCAGTGTTGCGAGAAAAGACTTTAATATTCTACCAAAAAACAAAACAAGTCTTAAATGTCATGCTACTCCACATAAACACTCGGGAAAGTTAAAATTTCTATTTGGGCAAAGATAGGCTGGAAAGGCAATGTTGGAGGATATGACGGTATTATATTTCTACACGTGTTAGTATCAAACAACAGAGGTTAGTATAACAATATCTAACAATAAAGATATTATGTATATTATAACTGAGGGCACGACAGTGCAATTGACAGTGAACAAACAATGCATAATACTTATAATATACTAGCTTACCGCCCGCGGCTTCGCCCGCTTTGTCTAAAACCTAATAAATTACATATATACTAAAACCTTGCTCTTGAATCACTCTATCTATTTAAAAAACCGCATCAAAATCCGTTGCGTAGTTTTAAAGATTTAAGCAGTGTAGTGTAAGTGTAGTCAATGTAGTGATGATACTGTAGTAGTGCACTCAAACATGATTCAAAATATAAGTATTATCTACCTCTTATGGTAGTTACTCAATTAATTTATAAAAATATCTAAAATGTGTTTAGTAATATAAAATATTTCAGGCCTTGGACCTGGACAACGCTTGGCAGATAATAGAAGAGAAGAGAAAGAGATAAATAACACTTGAAAAAAAGATTTCTTTTCAATTAAAGTGATAAAATAAAGATAAAAACAAACGAACACCGTAATATTATGTTGGATAAATTGAAGAATTTCTGATCTGCGTGAAGTGGCAACACTACGCGACTCGACATGGCAAGCTTGAAGAAATTTCTAAGAAGGATACAATAACATCCTCACTCCTTTTGAATATTTAAGATCTCTATCTGTTTTAAATTCTAAACACATTATAATTTGTCACTTCTTCCCGGGAATTAGGAATACTCTATATACCTACTTATGTTTTATTTTCGTATTTATAACATGTTAATCTTACTCGGATGTGAAGTCAGGGTCAGGGGCTAATATGCTAATATTTTTTTCATTGTACATGTACATAACATATTATATAGATTTACGCAAAACAAAAATAATGAAAAAGAAACATGAGGCGATACGAAGTTCACCGGTTCAATTAGTTTTGCATAAAAATAAATAGGTAATTAGGTAACAAATATGTTATACAATCGAAATATACGGAATTATTCTCGAATGCAGGAAAAAAAATTAAGTATTAGGTCATATGAAATTGGCGTTTTGTTGTACAGGTCACTTTGATCTCAAATAGGTACTTATCTCCTCTTTCGTTAAGAATTCAAAATTATAATTTATATATTCATTTATTTGGTACATTTGAGTTTCCAAAACAGTCATTCATTAGTTTATTTCTTGATTATTTTTTCTTTGGAGACGTTCATATCACACAAAGGAAAAATTGAAATATCGCTTTATTTACGAATATGAGTTCTACCGTGGCACGAGTGGTGCAGAAACAGCTCGAAGAATTAACAATGTGTATGGCACTGGTGTCGCAAAAGAAAACACGATACGGTTTTGGTTCAAACGTTTTCGTTCTGGAAATTTCTACCTTCAGAACAAGCCCCGTGGACGACCCGAGACCAAAATGAATAATGAAGAATTAAAGGTTATTATGGAAGCGAATCCATCGCAAACCACTTCAGAGTTAGCAGCAGGCTTCGGTGTAAGTGATAAAACTGATTTAATCCACTTGAAGCAAATTGGGAAGAAAAAAAATCCTCATGAATTGTGAAGCAAATCAGAAAACACGCGTCGACTGCTGCGTTACATCGCTCAACTGTCACAATAATGAAGGGATTTTAATTCGGATCATTACTTGTGATGAAAAATGGATCCTTTACGACAATCGGAAGCGTTCGTCGCAATGGCTGTCCCCTGGAGAATCAGCCAAATCCTGCCCTAAACAAAAATTGATTCAGAAAAAGTTACTTGTGAGTGTTTGGTGGACTAGTGCTGGTGTCGTTCACTACAGCTAAAATCTGGCCTAACGTTACGGCAGATATCTATTGTCAGCAACTGCAAACCACGATAGAAGAACTAGCTGCTAAACAACCAAGACTGGCCAATCGCTCCTAGCCATTGTTGCTTCGGCACAACGTAAGTCCACACACTGCACAACAGATGGCCGCAAAACTGGAGGAGCTGCAATTGGAATGTCTGCAACATCTACAGTACTCCCCGGACCTTGCTCCATCAGATTACCATTTTTTTCGGAATTTGGATAACTTCTTACAAGGAAAAAAATTCAACTCTTATGCGGCAGTCCAAACCGCATTCAAAGAATTTATTGAATCTCGTCCCTCTGTTTTTTTTAGTTTTTTTTAATCAACGAGCTACCCTTAAGATGACAAAATGCATCGATAACAATGGTTCATACTTTGATTAATTAAAGCTTCACGCGTCCTACGTACATTGTTTGCTCGTAACTAAATCAGTATGTTATAGTTGGACGCGTGAGGGGTTAAATACACTATGCAAAAAAAATCGACTTTATATTCCTCCCATACAAAACGCCAATTTCATATGTAAGGACCTAATATTAGCAGTAAATTTGAAAAAAAATATATAATGTCATCGTGGAATTCTGGCCCCCGGGCTTGCTCTCCCAATGAATAGGTACCTACTTGTTTTATACGCTATTCCCTACCAATTGCATTTTATAAAATCAATTTCAACATTAATCAAAGTTTGCATATATTGAAATTGTTTTTATAAAATGCAATTGGACCATTCTAGAATGTCATTCCATAATGACAGTTGAAACATTGTACCTATTTAGGCGCTGTAGTGTGCTATTCTATTTCTTCACACGTTACACGAACAAAATAATAGATCAGTCGTATCTTTTTCAACTAGAACTTTCAATCAGCACTACGTTCTTTCGTACTCAACCACATAACCTTGAAAGTGTTTACAATATAATCTAGACCCACGTGACGTGAGTCACAAACCGCGTAACAGACACACCTCCGTGTTTACAAACATTATGTTTACGAGGAAATACGATAATTGATAATAATTAAACCACTTTGAGTCATGTGTGCAGGATACAATACCCTTTTGGAGAGACCAGCGTGCTAGAGCGATAAGAGCTTATGTACTTTACAGTGCATTTTATGATAGAACCAAAGAATACTGCATAATAGGATATTTTTCATGAAACCGGGAGAGTATAGGCATAGTATAGCAGTTTATTAAGTATTTTGTATGTTAGTTAAGAGGATTAGCCAACGAGCTTTTTAAGCTTATGAAAGTTATCTCCTACTTAGGCATATATATCATGTGTAGGTATACGTCTTCGCGATTTTTTGTTACTTTGTTAAAATATAGTATTGGAATAAGTAATTTTAAATTATTCGACATTTCTAAACTAATGATCATCTTCACCATCATCTTTGTCAAAGCATTGTACGCATAGAGAGTACGTCTCACCTTGTAGATTCATTATAACCCATTCACGATGAGTAATATTCTTAGATAATATTAAAGTAATTTAAGCAATTTGATAAGCTTTTACATCAACTCGCAGACAGATTTTTAATTCGACATGCTTATTTTGTCAAAGTCTAGTCCACTCAATATATTATTATAGAGATTAGCCTAACCCGATCTATTAGGTAAGGATATAAACATTTATCTGCAAGCAATCGGGACCTGTTTTTATTTCTGCGCATATTTTTACTAGCGGTTTTTTTTTCCTACGTCATGATTCGGATAAGAAAAACAATGTGGCGTGATCCCTTCTGTTTAGGTAGATACGTTTTACGTACATTCATCTCATTAATATACCTAGCGATGCTATCCAACTCCCACCGTGTTGATAAACAAGACAATTAATTATATTATTATAACTCACATACAAACGAATTACTACACTTGAGCGAATGTTACATCATCACACGTGTTATTTATCTACATAATATGAGTCCTATTAATAT
>CAJQZM010036029.1:20520-31224 GCA_907164665.1 Colias nastes | reverse complement strand
TTACGTTACTAACTCACGCACTCTAGAACTTTTTATTCAATGGACTATTTACAGAGTTCAATACATCCTCAACACATTATCTCTCGAGGCAACAATCTAAACACAGCTCTAACAACATTTTCTCAAACAACAACAACAACAAGAGCAGCGCTCAAATAGGTACCTGTAGTTTAGAACAATCGAAGCACTTTAGTCGTTCCGGCTATTACACGGTACATATCAACAGGAAATTGACGATTGTATCCGGCCTTGCTTCCAAGAACGTATGTTCGTTAAATATACTTTTATATCAAATGTACATTTCCTAGTAAATAAAAGAGATGATTAGATTCTTTGTTTGTTTCTTCTTTGAAAAATCCAAAAACACCAAAACTTGGTTCAATCTCTAAATACAATTTGTACGTTTAAAAACTTTGATATCCAAACATAAAATACATTCGGTAAAAAGTAAAAATGTTAATTTTCTGCCATTAAAATTCAATTTATACCTCACGTACAACGACATAAAAACTCATTTCACATTTATCTCACGAGAAACTCCTCGTACAAAGCGTCACTGATATGACAATACATTTCTCTCAGCTTTCAGAAAAACGGTTTTGTTCAAAGGAAGACAGGAATCGTCAGAGTTTCCTGCAAGCGCCGCTTCCTTCACACAAACGCGAAGAAATATATCTAGCAGTGATATTTCTATACATAAAAACGCTTTTCACCTGTCGTGAAAATCGCTAACTTATTTAAATTTGTTCGAGTATATAATCCATTAAATACATTTGAAGGACATATTGAAGGAAAAATAAAATTGTATGATGAGTAAAAGTCTACGAAATAAACGTTCATATTTTATCTTCAATGAGAGAAAATCCTCCTAAAGCGTTCACATCATTGATTAATATAACATATTATATTTATTCATACGAGTAAAAGCGCTTATTTGAATATATTATTATTCATCTGGTTGTGAGGTTTTATAAAATAATAAAATGTAAGCAACGTTGTAACAGGTTATTTTTAAATATTTATTATCTTTTAGGAATTAAAGACTTTAATGGATTCAATCTATCCCATGTTTTGAGAGTCAAATTGCAATACCGTCACGTAATGAAGTAAGGCGACGATATATTTTTGAATCTTGCCAAAGATGATTCATTTCTGACACGTGTGCTCGGCGCACACGCTCTTTTTTCGTTAGAAATGTTTTACTAAGAATTATAAACACATTAAATAGATGTTGTTAGAGAATAACAAATCACGATACCAGTGGGATATATAGAAGCTGGTATTATAGCAATTCATTAGGGAATAGAGACATTAGCATACATTACTGGCGTATGGCCTCTCGCTCGCACCGCTAGCTCACCTGCCGTGTTCTACATAGACCTAAACTATTCTACATAATTATTGTAATTACATTATTAATAATTAAGTATATTGTACAACATATTTTGGATTAAATAAACATGCATCTATTATCGTATATTTATCAGTTAAACTTGTCATAAAACCATTTTATATCTAAACGTATAATAATGGTATAAATAAATTTACACAGTTTATATTAGCATAGGTTATCCAATTTAAAGTATTGAATATATCAGTAATTATTACTAGATATATTCCAGTCTCTAACTAGTACTTTCATCAATATAGCATCTACGTTAGTTACGGTATAGATAGAGTACTAATATGAACACTACACCATCACAACTTCCCTTTTTATGAATTACCTATAACAATACTCTATTTCCAAACAAATACATGGATTAATTCTGTCAAAAAACATGTAAACCATATCAAATACGCACAAAATTATGAATAACTACAAAAAAACACATCAACCGTCTACAATCCTTACGATATAAAACTATGGGGTGCTATAGGTCATACGTGGTATAATTTCACACTACCCGCGTACAAACACGCAATATGACAATTTGGCGTGAAATTTCATTTCTATAACGACTGTTTTTCAATAGTTTTTATATTCCAATTTTCTTTTTTGGTACTACAGAAGTTTAAATGTGTTACGATTCGCGAAAATTAGGGGATTTAGGGTGATTTTCCACCAATTATAAGCGAGGATGTGTAGCGAGGAATGTTTGTAAATAACCAATCATATCGCTTCATTTAGTTTGATGTTTGAGCATTTAGCGTTTGAGGCGATAGTATTGGTTATTTACAAACACATTCCTCGCTACACATCCTCGCGTATTATTGGTAAAAAAGCACCCTTAGTCCCTGAACTGATCGAAGTCCGCAACTGTTTTTCTATTCCGTAATCCCATTCATATGTTTGTTTTCCTTTCCCTTAACTTAGCTCTACATACAATTATCTCGTTTTCCCCTAATCCCTTCCGTATTATCTATTCATATTAATTTACTTTGCAGCCTGTTTTCTCCTCTCCTCATAAATAACTAAGAACACAAACTGTCCTTTTCAATTTTCAAATAATCGTTTTTTAAGATTATTAAAATTATTTCTTATACAAAACCGCAATCCTATTTTATTTTAAAGCCTTTCCTGTAAAATTGAACATGTACAATGTTTTACAATCAAATGACACACGTAGGCACATTGCCTAACTACGCCGTAGCACCGTAGCGTCGTAGCGGTGCTACACGCTTTGTTAAACATTTTTATGTTTAGCGCATTCAATTTAAATTTACACATTAGAACATGAATTTTCAACTTATTCAAGCCAAATTTCATATTTATTAATGTTTTTTTTGGTTGTGTTTTACGAACATACTGATAAAATTTACACACACAAAATACTTATAACAGATTCAATTCGTTAACAAATAATTTAGTGATTTCTAAGAATATTTTTTACGTAGAATTTCTGAACTAATATTCTACCAACGAAGCCATTCACTCGTGGCGAAACGACTTCCCAACGTAGTTATACACCTAACTTTATACCCTCGTTGGCGTTCCCAAAATTCGGCGACAAAGGACCGTCGATTGAGTAACAAACAGTGCGAGTTCGGGTCAAACAATTTCGAGAACAATTCGAGTTGGAGCAATTCAATCGAGTTTCAATGGAGACTGCACTCCGCTAACTGTGCACTTTAACTTTTCAATTAATATCCATTGAATTTGTTTTCGAGTTATCTTTGGTTAGTGCTTTTTGTGATTGTTTTTGCGTAAGGAATTAAATTATGAAATGACAAGTAATAAAAATAAAACATAATATAGAAAAGATTTATAAGAATATGTTTTTACATTTCTAAAGGTTTGTAAGAATTTTATTTTAAGAAACGTATCTCTTTTGTTACTTGTTTTAAATAGAATTAACGACCGTGACTCTGACGTGCCCTTTTGTGGCGTACGTCTACAAATGGAGAAAAGTAATAGAATTAAAACGAGACATTAATATCTCGTCTTGGCAATATAGTATTAAAAGAAATTCGTTCTTCGATATAAGATATTCCTTATATTTTTGTATAGGTATATTTATACAAAAATATTTACAAAACATCTAAAATTAGATATATTACTGAATTAAAAAATGATGAACACGATCTTTATTAATATTTTGTTCCATATTCATACGTGATAATATATACTACGGATTTCTAATGCCAACGCATTTCTTCCAAACGATGTTCGATTAAATCGACTTGTATTTATATAAGGATCGACCAAAAGAGACTTAAACAATTTGTCTAAACCTAGTCTCTAGAGCAGAGCACTAAAGTCCCCTTTGAAAATGTATAAATACCTTAAATCCACATTTAGCCAAAGGTACACTCGATGCACGAGGTGGTAAATTAATGAAGTTAAATTCTGTTTGGTCAGCCATCGAGTTACTAAGTCAGAATTACTTTTAGGAATGCTTTCAGGTGTAACATGTATACATAGTTATGTATTATTCGATTAAAGGGACGAAAATGATTCATTTTGCAATAATCGTAGTTTCCTATCATTCTGAATTATTGTATTTGTATTTTGAATATTCGTTATTGAAATGTATTTTATTATATCATAAGATATCGCCGGTATCGCTTCGCTCGCTTCACTCACGTATCACGCGATAACTGTTTATTGTATAAAACACACATTAAATTATGTAATAATATTATTTCTATAAATGTAACAAATATTTTCATCAATCTTTCATTATCTTATACGAGGATATAAACATCAACACATTTATATTTTAAGAAATATTATGTAGAGTTCATTTCTATCTAGTTGGTGTCACTTTCAAGTTAAATCTACTATGGAAATACACATAATTATAAACATAAAACACGCCGATATTTTAATATTCGATTAAACTTTCATAACACAAACCACAAAAGAAGTTGCAAACATCGGTATTAGAACTACTTATAAAGTGCCAGCAGAGCTTATTTCAATCAACTAGAAAACTTATCAAAGTAAAATCTCCTGTTCACTTAAAAGTCGACGTGATAACCGAGTTTACTATAGCAATTGCAATGCTTTATTTGAGCCTCGAAGGATATTAATCTTTAACTAGCGGTCCGCCCGGCTTCGCCCGTGGTACATATTTACGTTTTCTCTACATAAGAACCATCCTCGTACTTCAAGGAATATAATAAAAAAAGAATTATCGAAATCGGTCCACCCGTTCACACGTGATGCCGTGACAACGCGAAACGGATTTCATTTTTATATATATAGATAACGCTCCCTCTACACTGTAGCCTGATGAATCATCACAAACATAAACATTTTTCAACTTAGCATAATTAAAACTAACTTAAATCTTCTTTTCTTCAATAAATCTCGATAAACGTTGTGTAATGGTGAGACAGACAGAGCCGCGTGTGTCTTATGATAGATTACAATCACACTACCAATAAGATCACACGCCGGGCTCCGTCTGACACTCTCTTCTTCTGTCTTCTATCTTCTCTTTCTGAATCTCTTCTTTATGTAGTTTGGTAAAATGATATAGCTATATGATTATGTCTAGTTGTTAAACTAAATTCTTTTGTTAATTTTATTTAGAAATTGTCGCTTATGAAAGGTAGGTACATCGGCATATGTTTAAACTTATTCACATTTCATTTTCGTTTGGTAACTATGGTTTAACTCAAAAACTACTCGACCGATTATGATAATTAATATACGATTGGAAAGTTGTTTCTTTACAAAGTATATATATTTATTTGTTTAAGATATATTTATATATGTAGGTATACATATTTTCGTCCCGTATCAATATATATATTTATATTATGATGAGAGGTGCCCATAAAAACTAAACTACAAACAATACATCACAAGTCTACATAAATATAAAAAGCAAATCAGCAACCATTAGAGATTTATTCAAATGTTCAAACTGCGGGTCTTCGTGTGAATTATTCATTCGCAGTGTATCCATATTCCATACGGCGCCGGGCGTTGCGTTATTTATGAAATATCGGATCCGTTTCGATAGATACTAAAATATAGGCAAGTGCTATGTCAACTGATATTAAACAAATGTATCATAAATGTATCAGTTTTACACGTGCCGCTGCGTTTCAATTGAAAATTTATATAGGTACATGTTTTCAAGTATATTTCGTAGTTTGGATAGCCAAAACATTAAATGAAACATATTAAATAGAGGTCAAGCCAGTAAAGCAAGATGCAAGTGTTCTGTATATTACATTGTGAATATTGTAAATATATCTATTTTTTCTCAGATTAAGGTAACTGCTTTAGCTCATAGTTGATGGTTTCTATTAATCCTTCCACTACAATAGATATAACAATATAAACACAAACACAACAATCATATAATGATATCATATATTATATCTCCTGCATTATATACCCGTCAATATATTGTTAGATGTCATTAACGGTTGTGAAAGCCATCAATTCCGACTGAATAAATCAGAGTGTATCCTCTGCTAGAGCTATAGCTTTGTTGGTCGTCTCATTAATGTGTTTAATTAGTTATTTACACGAGTAATTGCTTATTTAAGCGTTACAGTAATGGTATTAAATTGGGGAATTCGAAAGTTTGTATGTGTGGCTGTTGGACTTTCGTGTAAAAAACTACTAAGCCGATTTCACATAAATCTATTTATATGTTTATTTTTTATATATCTCAAAATATCTTTTAAAAATTTCATAAACGTGATTTTAAAGCCACAGGTTGAAGCTAATGCTTTTCCTCGAAATTTATGTTAAACACCTCCTCCAGACCTAAATGTGCCACAGAGCAAGTAATATAGGTAGTTGGTTCAAGGAAGATAACGATCTATCTAATGATTATATTTCGATACAATTTATTATACCTAAAAGACAAAGAATATTTAATATTGTGCTGGTAAGTAGTTGCGTCATAGTCATTATAACTGATAACCGAAATATTAGATATCTAGAACATTTGAAACTGCCAATAAGTCTGAAAATACTTTCATATTCATAATATCAGTAGGTACCTATGTAATTATGTCGGATCTAATATACACAGTATCAAAGTTTAAGAATACCTAAATCCAAATTAGGGTCGCGTATATTAAGGAAACTCGTGAAATGGTCAAAATGGACATTAATTTTAATTAACGACCGATGTTTAAGCTTTTAATACCCATAATTATAATCCGAAACTACCTTTTGAAAATGATATAACTTATAATATTCGATATAGACTTTGTTTATTAAATTTCGTTAATCAACTCACTTTAAGGACAACTCCGACGTTGTTGGTTAGAGATTCACAATATTATTAATTTTTAATGGAAATATAATCTGTGACCAAAACTGAACATGATATTTCATAATATAAAAATATACCTATCTATTGTTAAGAAAATTGTTCTTAGTTTTATACGGCATCGGTTTAAAATGCTCTATTTATCTATTGCTGAAAAAAGATATATGGCTCATGAATTTATTATTTAAACAACATCACACTTTCTACGCTTTTATAACTTGTTCCTTTAAAATAAGTCCCTTTAATAAAATTCTCCATTGAAAATATCACAGCTAAGTTAATATTTCAACTCAATCACGCCGGCACCGATCGCGAAACTTTGTTCTCAATTACACGTATTCCCGGGAGTGTCAGCATTCAGCAAGTTACTAATGTGTGTAATTAACAATTAGCGATAATCAATAGTAATGTTTGTAGTTCATAATGCGAGTGACGTAATTGCAGAACATGTTTGTATATTAGCTAGCTGACCGGTTAAACTACAGCATCTATCGAAGAAACTAAAATTGGTTTTAATGTTTAATTATTTCGTTTCTAAATTGATACTATTGAAACAATATACTAACAAACGTATCATAATATCTATTCTTATTATCTTTGCCTACGCACGGGCGAATCTATAGACATATAAAATAGATTTATTTCAAATCCAAGAACCTACTTATTAACAACAACTACTCCTAATGTTCTATATTTATAACCAGCACTATAGGTGCTTACATCCAGGTATATTAACATGTTAACTTACATGGCGCAATTACCGTTTATTGTACATTCAACCTGACTTGAAAAACAACATCACAAAAACATACATTGGGGCCTAACGACCATTCATTGGATGGGGTGGTTGTGATCCTCCCTTAGCGTTGTAGATACATTTTCTTCCTTCTAAATACCTTAAGTGACTCTGGCATATTTCTGGTGTTTACCTGAAAAGAAGATAAAAATAATTTAAATACTTAATCGAAGTTTTATTATTCAAACGCTCACCGGTACAATACGTACGAAAGTACTTCAAATAGGTATCTGTTGTTATAGTTTATCTTTCAAAATAATAGTAAAATTTTGGAAGACATCATTCGATAAATGCACGAACAAATATTGTGTGTAGGTATTTGGAAACAATAAAGTAATATCTACACGTGTATATTATTTCAGTTACATGAAAATTATATCAAATCAAATTGTATGACCCACAAATAAAAGCACAATCATACCACGAACCACCCTATTTTCGCAGTCGGTTAATAAAAATAAATCTACATAATATCTTGAACATAAATAGCCTCCGATGCGAGATAACCACAACCAAAAGCTTTGCGACAATTTATGCGCCGCTTTCCGAAACGCCTGCATATTTTATGTGATAACAATTTTTATTGAACCCACTGACAGTTTAACGATCTTAAAAATATTGTACTTCCTCTTTTGTACTTTTATAGACTGCAAGAACGTAAGTGTCGTTACAATTTTTATTTCAAAAGCCGTAAAGCTTGATTATAATTAACTAGCTGCGCTCCGCGGTTTCACCCGCGTGGCTCCGCTCCTGTTGGTCTTAGCGTGATGATATTATATAGCCTATAGCCTTCCTCGATGAATGGGCTATCTTACACCGAAAGAATTTTTCAAATCGGACCAGTTGTTCCCGAGATTAGCGCGTTCAAACAAACAAACAAACAAACTCTTCAGCTTTATAATATTAGTATAGATAATGATAGAGCTATACTATAGTCTACCACCTATACCTATGTATAGTATGGTCGTATAGTGCCGTCACTTAAAAATACTGCTTTTAGGCATCATAATAACGCAGGTGTCTTCCACATTTCCAAACGAAACAACATCAAAGCCGTATAGGTACACCGTAGTAATTTCCTGCGCGGCGGCACACAAAGCCAGTTTCCGGTTCGATTCCCGACGCAGACACACTCGTGTTTCCCGCCTTTATCTGTTCCAATCCAACATCCTATTGTGAAGAATATCGTTTTTGTCATATCCTTTTGTGACAGTCGCTGTTGATAGGTAATATCGAATTCGTCGAAAGAGTAGAAATTACAATGAAGAATTAACTGAATAGGTAAGCAATATCTTAAAGGTTGTATTATATTGTTCTGTAAGTTAGTCGCGAATAATTATTATGTTTTTAATAATATTAAAGGCATTGAAATTGTAACATCAACTTGTTAAATAATGTCACTAGTTTTATTATTTCATTTTGATACAAATATCGATACCATAAAAACTGTAAAAATTCAAAATTTCGCTACAGCATTTGACATAAACCGTCAATTCACAAAACGTCCACTCGTCAGTCACCGCATCACCACTTTTTATACGTGTCCAAATAAAAATCACGACTACAATAAATAAGGATGGGCGTGCCATAAATCTATCCCGGGCTATCCCGCTGACGTCCCGGGGATTCCACAATTAGGCGGAGTATCTTCAAGTCAAAGCCCTGGAAGATACCCCGGGGTTGTCTCCGAGGAATACTAAACTTGCGAATTGGTATTGAATTTTTTAATATGGCAAATTACCTTGCGTGTTAGGTATTTTAGTGTGCGTGATTATAAATGGATGAGACTTTAGTATCGTTTTAATACCTAGAAGGTAAGCCGTAGTTTATATAGTAATATTTTAATAAAACGTTTAAATGTGAGTACAATAATAATCAATTACATATATGTTAGCGCGTTTAATTTAACGATAAAATTATATTTTAAAAGTAAATCAATTGATTATAAATAATCAATTGGATAAAAGTATTAACAATCATTTAATTAACAAGTAATAATAATATTTCATGTCATATTCAAAATAACGATCAAAACAACACAAATAACACCTGCGCTGACTCACACAGTCACATCACTCGAATAGTTGTTTTGATCGTCCTATAAATAACGGTCGTCTGCAGTTGCGAGTCATTCTTGTCTTGACTTTGGTCGAGTAAAGATGTCTAATAAATATTATATCAGTATTTAATTACGTAATACAACCACGCTCTAACATCAGAAGTAGAAGATGAACCAGCCCTTACTCGGAATCCTGGCAGGCTGGCACAAATTCTTCCATCATACTACGTGACAGTGTGCAACTGTCACTGTCACCATCATGACAGTATGCGACTGTGGACTTCAACTTGACTTCAACCTTCGAAAAAATTTAATTGAATTGACTTCAAGTAATTAAGGATGAAGGAACTCGCACAGTGTGTTTTCTTGTGCGTTGTGTGAAGTAAATATTTGTGGTGTGGAATATTGTAACGGTAATGTAGTTCATCAATATTATAATGTGATGTGCAATCCGGGCGGTAGTCCAGGATATTTGAGCCTTTAATTGTGGTAAGCGAACGACGTGCTTATGTCACAAATAATAAGTTTTTGATCCCAGGGATTTTGAATCCAATGTGGTACCTTCGATGGCGCCCAGTGTAAGCTATTGTGGTGGTAAATTATTATTTTTCTGTATTTTGACGATTGAAAAGCGCTTCTAAGCGAAGTCCAGTTGAATAAATCAACATTTGAGTTTGAGTTCATCATGTGGATGTGATTGGTGTTCTATAAGGTCAGTGTGGCCGAGCGGTTATGTTTGTGTTAAAAAATTGTTTTTTTTTTGACATAATGAGATGAATTATCGTACTTATTTTAAATGAACGTACGAGGACGTTGTTGTTTTGGCCATGTCAGATATAACTTGTGTCTTAATTATGTTACAGGATGAATGACTATCACTAATTGAAAGTTGAGATACAGAAGTCGCATTTCGCAGCTGGAAAAACTCGTTGAGCTATCAAATCCTATGTAAATATCAAATCACAATAATACTCGACAATCATTGCTATGAAGCAAAAAGTACAAGCAATTGCAAGACTACTATATTGTGTCCTATGTACGTGTAAGAATAGTACCAAAGCCAAATTTAGATGACCGTGTTAGCGGTAATGGAAACTAATTGTGATAATCGACTGCCACTTGTCTGTACGGGTCTTCTGTGACTTAGTCTGACAACTGGG
>CAJQZM010036029.1:0-20510 GCA_907164665.1 Colias nastes | reverse complement strand
TGACTTAGTCTGACAACTGGGCAGATAATAATACAATCGAATGCCACCTGTCTGTACGGGTCTTCTGTGACTTAGTCTGACGACTGGGCAGATAATAATAGAATCGAATGCCACTTGTCTGCACGGGTTTTCTGTAACTTAGTCTTACAACTGGGCAGATAATAATACAATCGAATGCCACTTGTCTGTACGGGTTTTCTGTGACTTACTCTTACAACTGGGCGGGAAATAATAATAACCTGATTGTCACTTGTCAGTATGGATCCAGACAGTGGTTTAGTCTGACAACTAAAACAATGCACTTAAAACAAGTCTGAATGTCACCAGCAGAAGTGAATTATATCATTGATATTTTGAGTTTTGAATTACCGCTCAGAGCACGAGCTTTCTTCAGAATGGCCGTGTTAGCGCGTTTAATTTATCGATAAAATTATATTTTAAAAGTAAATCAATTGATTATAAATAATCAATTGGATAAAAGTATTAACAATCATTTAATTAACAAGTAATAATAATATTTCATGTCATATTCAAAATAACGATCAAAACAACACAAATAACACCTGCGCTGACTCACACAGTCACATCACTCGAATAGTTGTTTTGATCGTCCTATAAATAACGGTCGTCTGCAGTTGCGAGTCATTCTTGTCTTGACTTTGGTCGAGTAAAGATGTCTAATAAATATTATATCAGTATTTAATTACGTAATACAACCACGCTCTAACATATAACATATTTCATTAAATATGCAAAATACTTTCATAATTTAAACAAGGATCAGCATACACTTCATCCAATAGAGAAATAATTTGATCATTTTATAATTAACCATCATAACAAATTTATAAATTGAAACTAGCATACAATTGCTGCAAAGCGTTCAAAAACAAGGCAACTTTATATCTATACTAATATTATAAAGCTGAAGAGTTTGTTTGTTTGTTTGAACGCGCTAATCTCGGGAACTACTGGTCCGATTTGAAAAATTCTTTCGGTGTTTGATAGCCCATTTATAGAGGAAGGCTATAGGCTATATATCATCACGCTAAGACCAACAGGAGCGGAGCAATGCGGGTGAAACCGCGGGGAACAGCTAGTCTACTATAAATTATAATATATTTTTGGGTAAAAACGTTATCAGAAAAGATATGAATACTTCTGTATTCTATATTCACTTTAACTGTAACGGAACTACAAGTAGGCACGGCCTTTAGTAACAATCATGCTAGTTATCGCGATTCAGATAAAGATGCATTATACCTACGTTATACATACCGTGCCCTGATTTGTCCGTAATAGCATGTAATGGTACGTTTAAGCTCTTACTCTATATCGTATACAATTACACCTATACATGCAAACGATTTTATTATATTTAATGTCTGGTAATTCATTACTTATTAAATGCTTAACGAGGTGGAAAATGTGATTTAATTAATTTATTATTTCATTTAAACGTGAAGTTAGCTCGTTATCAAATAGAAACACCAGTTTAATTAATACAATGTTTAATCGTATTGTGAATGCACTTTGAAATTTAATCTCTAATTTCTAATTAAGAGTTACAACTTGCAGTACTGCGGCTTAGATATCAAGCACACAAACTATATAAAGTCTGCAAACAGCTAAAGTCAGGCACTTCACATAACTCCCGCACTCAAAACTTGCGCCGCAACGCTTCGATACGTAAACTCATGCACTTGACAACTCCATTACAACTTGCCGCGGCCAGTCAGAGCTAGGAATGCGCAAAAAACGAGCATGCAGCGGTGAAACTATAAAGTGGGGTATTGTTACTTATATCCAGTAAGTTGAGGAAACTCGTCATAAACAAAGCAAAAGTTTTATGTGTACGCGGAAGTTGCTTGAAGTTCGTGAAACTTGCTTCGATCGTTTTAGTCGGAAAATATTAGTGTTACAAAAAGTTGTGTAATTAACAAGTTTTGTAAAGTTTCTTTTGTGTTTTCCTTCAGTTAGTTCAAGAAATTATCTATTAATAACGATGAGGTCGTGTCCGAATTTATTTCATGAGGGGAAAACTGTCTAAATTAAATAGTTTTATATCGGATAAAACTATTTAATTTGGACCTTGATATATTATAGTCAACCAAAACATTACAAACATACAAAACTACTTTAACAAAAACCATCAACAATTACTTACATGTCCGCATCAAAAAAGTTTAAACAACATTATCCGAAAAGCATTTTTCCCTGAATCCCTGTCCTAGATGTTAACTCGACACTGTCAGGCCTCAGGGAACTGTAACTGCCTTTGAAAGCTCGAGCAAACATCGTGTAATGAGTTTATACGTGCCTTGGACTTTACAGTAGTTAGGTATATCATCGTTTGACTCCCTGTACGGTTGGATTAGATTGGATGCTGTGTAAATAGGTTTCAGGTATATTATTGGGCTTAAAGCTTAGCTATTACCTTGTTATGATGTATTTCTCATATTTGTAATGTATACCTAGTCAAAAAAAATACAATTTACTGACTTTGTAAAATTATTTCTTACAGAAAAGGCTTATAGACTTTTTCAAAATACAAAAAATATAAGTTTTTTTTTAATTTTTGTCCCGGGAATTCCAATATACCTACTATAACTCATCCATATATTAAAACCTTGCTAGATGTTACAATCTATGCATTGATTTATTCTATGAATTTCCATTACTTCTAATAATTTTCTTCTACAGCTTGCATTGATGTATTCTCTCATTAATATTCAGGAAGGTATAGATATGATTCACCGTTATCAAATTAAAATACGGCTTCTGTAAAAACGTATACCATAACTTAATACCATTACGTCGCATCGATTGCATTATTTTAGCATAAAATTAGCATATTTAAATTGATATCCGCAAACAGGGCTTACGGAAACTTGGCTCTAATAATTTCTGGAGGCGCGTGTTATTTGAAACATAAAAATATTGTTTTAACTTATAAAAGATAACGAATTTGATGAAGTAGTACTGTTTTATTTAAATAGAAATCTTCAACTCAACATATTATAAAATTGCAGCTTAATAGAAAAACTCTACATCACCAACATCTGAAGTGACTTACGCTTAAAGTTAATCAATATTGAAATACCGAAATAAAAAGACATCCTTATCTCCAAAAGCGAACCGAAAATAATAAAACTTTTACGATTGCTCACGTTATAAAGCAATGTTCTTTACATAAAACTCCTAAACTCCGACATAAGGCCACGTGGTGATCCCGATGATGGCAACAGGACACCCTGTACTTAAATATTTATGAAGATTGCTAACCTATTTTTGCTGTACAGGGTGATCTTTTGGGTATTACGAAATTTATAGTAACATATTGTAGAGTTGTATTACTGAGTTGTCTTTGTTTTTTCAAATTGTTTTAAACAACACTATGAATTAAATGATGGTCATATTCTTCGAATTCTTTCAGACAACTGTAACGCATTTAAGCTTTCACATGAAATATTTGTATTGCTATATGTAGATACATCCTAGTTATTACCATTAATTTGATTTGATTGGAAAATTTACGCTGAAATTAGGCGTGATTAAAAACGCTAAACGTCAATAATAATTAATGAAGAAATCAAAGAAAAACTGTCGTCGTGACAATGAAAGGGGCCGTCGTTAATAATTACCAAAAATCTGTATTCTACAAAAATACATCAGCGTTAAAATCTTACACGAGCTGAATACAAATTATTATTCAAAACATTATGCTAATCTGAATTGTGTAGTCGGGTTTCCTTATTTTTTTAATTTCATTCGACAGCATTTCAAGTGATTTTCGTAAATAAACAACCTGTACTGATTTTATTAGACAATAAATCTTTTAGACATTAACTATAATATTATAGAAATGTGTTTTTTGACCCGTAATGTCACATAATCGTCGCTCAAATAAAACTCGATAGTTATTATTTATAAAAAAACAGAATTTGAAGGGTTAAAAATAATCTCTAGAGATCGTCGTTTCACATCATAAAACCGTCCAACCTTAACAATTAGACACGAGAGAATACAACCTAATACAGATACAACAAAGCAATTTACTGTTATCACACAGAAATACAAACAAACCAAACGACCGTGTAAAAGTATAAACACAGCGACAATCGCAAATGGCCGATAAATACCCTTTGAATTCTGATTTACGGCCGCCATTTCAACTTTTACCGTTCAATTTTATACAAATAATAACCCTTAAATTGTATTTCGTTTAACAAAAACAAAGTAAAGGTTATTAAAATTCTATTTTTGTCTTTAGTACCTACATTGACTGATACAGTTTATCATGCGATTGTATTTGAAAGATCATAATTAAGACTCCTAATTTCTATTATACATTAATATTCCTCTTGCTCTTCATCCAAATCTCACAAATAATTCTACCTTTTTTTTAAGTGGGGAAATCTTCCAAAGATACCCACGGCCCCCGGGGAAGGAGCCGTGGGTTATGTCGGATTCTTACCGACTAAAACCCCACTGTGTTCCATAGGGCCGCGGGTATTGGTTGGAATTCTTCCGGACCACAAATAATTCTACCTAACATTTAGCACTACCCTGAAAAATTCAAACGTTTAACCCTTCACAAACCAATTAAAAAAGTTCTATGTTCCCTCCCTCGCTCATCTTTATAAAACTAATTACGAATTAAGCTTGTATTTTCATTAATCAAGTATTCGGTAGTTTATCAAAACATTGTTACATTAACTAAACCGCAAACAACGCCAAGACCAAAACTTTATCTAACTTACCGTAATTCGGACAATACGCGAGGGTAGTCGCTCGGAAAACTGCGGAAATGGAATAATCCTTGACTATGTGGGATGTGTGACCATTGACAAGTGAATAACTGAAGAATTTGGTTCAATTACGGTGCATTTACATCAATCGAACATAGAGCTAGAGCAAGAGCATTCTTTCGTGATCTTTTAGTGTAAACTAAAACTCGTATTCGGTGTTGTTCAGTATTAGAACATTGCATAGAATCTTTTTGAACGCACTTAAGAACAAAAAAAGAATGATCTACGCCTGTTTACACAAAAATAATTTGCCATAGTGGGGTTAGAATGAGCATGTGTGCTGTGGAATTCAAATGTGATGAATCTGACTACTTTGTTGTAGGAGTAAACTATTTAAGTTGCAGTTTGCTAATTGCGAATGACGGGGTAGTTTTATAATAAAGCCAGAAATGTATTTTCTGGTGGATTTCTAAATAATTTCAAAAGTGTGGAGGAATTAAGAATATACAAACACACACTGTTTATCAGTTTAATTAATGATTTAATAAGCTTCCATGTAACAAGCTAAATTATGAATTCCGAGGTTATTTAACACGGGTAATTTTCGTAAATTCGGACAACAATAGTAGATTTGGCTCGTGAAACAAACTGGGCGGAGCTTGGGTCGTTATTTACACACACAAGCATATTTAAATGTATGTAATAGAAATAAAGCTTTAATTTCAAGAAACAACATGAACTAAACTAATGGCTATACCTGTTTGAACGAAAAACGACGGCTGTCAATTCGTAGCTTATGTTTTTATTTTTATTAGCGTGGATATTACCTATGGTAAATACAATATAATATATGTATAGGTGGTAGGTAACATTACTACAACAAACCAGTTTAAAACCTTTTATTCCCTTTACAAATCACTGTAACATATATACCTATTACAAATCATACATCAAAATTCGTAAACACAAAACACATTTTTCATGCAAAAAAAAAACTTTTAAAACTACATTACAGCGATGTTTGAAAGCTCAGAATGTTCCCCACACGAACCGTAATTTCCGGTCAAAAAGAGGTCGCTAAATGATATATGCACACCCGCTGTAGGACCCGGCTCCACTTGAATATTCTACAGGCTTTACTTATCCTGTACTAAAGTTTAGAAAGTTTTAATACGAATTTAATTCAACATATAGTTCGCAAATTTGATTTATCTTTTGTTTTAAAGCAAATAAGCCGCTCTACAAATATATAGTAAGTATAAAATGGAATAGTTTTAAAAGAAATTAGTAAGGTTTAGCATAGTATAAAAGATAAAATAGATATAACTAGCCTTTGTAGTTCACAGCATAAGGAACCAATGATCAAAAAATCCAATCTATATACTATAGACAAGGCATATTATAAATATAACCTTATTATCAAAAGCTTATGTATTAAACGTACCTAAATTGTAAAAACTGATTCAAATTGTCGCAAATTCCTAACAACTTTTCATGTACATAGTATAAAGTTATGATCCGAAAACGCTACGTGAAAACTGTTTAGTCATACAATTCCACGCTTCAGCTATTTGCAGTTAATATTAATTGTTTATGTTCAAACTTCGCGTTGTTTACTTGACTGTTCAACTGATAAATAACTGTTCATATTCGAATACGATTTTTGGACGAATTAAATGCTTAGTAATTTAATTACGTTGATCCTTGGAGAAGAAATATTTATCTTGCTTTGTTACCAACAGAATTATTAGAAAACTTTCCTAAAATCGATGAAGCTTCATAATTAGGATAATCAAATGATATTTATTAAATGTTAACGTACATGAACTTTTTCGATTAATTATAGCAGTACTTTTAACGAACGATACGAACATGCTATTTGCAGAGTTGATTTTTTCGATAATTTGACTCGACATGTCCCTGTTTATAGGTGTCTTGACAGAGATGCATAAGAACCAAGTTTATATTTAATACCTTTTTAGATACAGAATCTTAAAAATTATAATTTCGACAATTTTGTAGAAGAGACGACCGCTGGCAACCCGCCAAAAGCGGTCTATCTCAAAAAGCACAAAGATTTGGCACGCCTCCGTGAGGCAGATACTCTCTATTGTCTTGCATGTTAAATGACCGGGAAATGAAAGATTATTTCGTAGATTTTGATAACAAACCTTACCTTGTGCACCTATAGCAAAATCTAGAAAAATAACATAAATGAAACTGGAAAGAGATTATGACTTATGTAGAGTCCCAAATTAATTATTGTCTTTTTTTGTGCATTGAGGTGAGATTTAATCATTAAAGTTTGGACCTTCGTTTGAAATTTACTTTATTTACTTTTAGCTACTTATCCTTGGAAAATAACTGTTACTATAGTTCACATACACGAAAAAAAACCCTACGCATATCTTAGAACAACTATTCAACCCAGAATTGACAACGCAATCTAAAACAAAATCTGCGTCACAACAATAAGATGTACAGATTTATATATCTCTCTTAATAAATAGAGCAGGCCCCTTTACCTCTATTTCTTATACGATCTAACAAATAGCGGTGTCCGGTAACAAAGAACCTTATAATGGTGAAGAAAAGTGCTATATATCAATGGACGGACACAATCCTCTATAAATGCGAACAATAAGAATAACAGTTTTCAATATCAATTCGTATTTCTTATTTATAGCTGATAGATACATCGGATATTTATTAGAAGATTCAGGTTTCAGGTACGATATTTATGGTTGACAATTTTATATCATTCTCTCATTTTGTTTTCGTGAATTCGGATACCTATTAATATGCGATTTATAACTAAATTTATATAATAATTCATCCTTTAAAAATCCTTTAATTAATATGTAGGTACACTTTTACAAATAAAAGAAACTTATATACTTATCAACCTAATACTCATCAAACTATTTACACTAAAAAGCCTATCGAAGAAATACTCTTACACTGGATAAACACTGTAATTCTCCAAGTACCACTTATTATTATTTCTATTTATCCACAAAGTTAGTATCAGTGCCAAAAATCAGTCAGATAGCTATCTACAACCTGTTGATGAGGTGTCAATAACTTACACTTCCAAAGAGTACAAATTTTTTTGTCGCAGAGGCGTCGACTCCAAAACTTTATCTTGGTAAATTTATTCATTCATTCATTATTCATAATGTTTATCTTGTTGTTTGTGATTCAGTGTTTTAGTTGTGAGCTTTATGAATTTAGGAATTATTTAAATTGTTATGATGAAGTTTTACTTACACAATAGATAAATTTAAAATACTGTAATGGCTCTTACACCTTACCTTTAAAACGCTTTTTTATCGAGGTAGTTTGGTTTAATCTTTAAGCTATTAAAATAAGATTTAAGTTATAGAATATAAGATAGTAGATACATTCTCTAATAATAATTAATATAGTCAAGCACTTCGATTGCAATAGAAAAGTTAATATGTAAATATTACTACCTTGTCCTGAAATTTACAATCACGAAATGCGTGATGCCCTGACAAGCGAAATAAGTATCTATACCTATAAGTACCTACATAATAAAGCTAAAACATAAACACAATAAACAGATTGCTCCAGTAACATCGGCGACGGGTCATCGTTATTCATTGATCACACGTCTACGTCACTATGTATACAATCTGTTACATCGCCGGGGATAAAAGGAAAACTACGTTATTATTCACGATTTTGACATAATGGATCGCGTAACAGACGCCTTACACAAGGTATACCGTGACCTATCTTTGGTCTTTTATATTAGAGAGAAATGTTAGACATGACATAAATTATTTATATTACGGTTTACCTATATTTAGTAAGAAAGAAAGTAGGTATCATAATAATGTTTTTTTAAATAACTAGCTGTAGCCTATAACCCTGTTTTGTAATCTTAACTGGCTCATAATTTGTATTGTTATTTACTGTTAATTGTTGTATTATTTCTAATATAAGAAGATAAATGTGTAAACAGGTCGTAGCTATAACAAACGGCGATGAATCCAACATACCAAAACTGAGTATAACCCGTATCCGTTCGTAAGTAAGGTATAACTGGTGTAACTAACCCGACTTTCTTTTACAATTTACACACAGACACCCTCTCGTCTTTTACAACAAACTATTACAATTATATTCTAACTAGCTTTCCGCCCGCGGCTTCGCCCGCTTTGTCTAAAACATAATAAAATATATACTAAAACCTTCCTCTTGAATCACTCTATCTATTAAAAAAAAACCACATCAAAATCCGTTGCGTAGTTTTAAAGATTTAAGCATACATAGGGACATAGGGACAGAGAAAGCGACTTTGTTTTATACTATGTAGTGATTAAAAACCTACATACCTACGCACAATAACCTAGTTAAACCTTTGAAATGAATCTCGTAAATCACAAAGCCACGCCGCTATGTGTCATACCAGTCTCCCGTCGTACACACTCTCGGTTCTTACATCATCACACTAATAGCTTGAAATGCATTAACTAAATAGGTTTCTCTATGAAGAAAGACATAGTAGTAACTATTAGATAGCCCTGGTATGAGCTGGATTGAAAAATAAAGATATAAGTTTAAAAAAGATCGCAGAGGGAAAAATAAATCGCGTCACATCGTATCATCATTTATTTTCATAAAAATAATATTCACACAAATTTTTAAAACATCTATTACAAACCTTCCAAATATATTGCAGAAAAATAGGGTTCCATTTCAAATGATACTTATAAGAAATCTCAGGTTACAGCCAAATAAATGAGACCCCTCCCTTATCAAGATTTATTCATTAATCAAGCGAGGGAACAATCGAATAGCCTCCCTTATCGACGACAAATAGGATGATGGATGATACAAAAAACATCCTTGAAGATTTCGGATGCTGTTATATGATTAATTCGTGTTTTCCAAAATCAAACTCAATTTAAACTGCTTCAATATTTGACTTTGTTTAGGCGCTAGATGATTTATCCAGCAAAGTGGGAAAATTAAATTAATTAATTTGTCAGGCGAAGGCGGGAGGCACAGATGTGTTCTCATGCGACATTAGAGAGGTAGGGTATGGGTAACACATCTGCTTATTGCTTGATACGAAGAAAACATGAACACACAAGTAAATTGATAATGTAATTATTATTTCTTGTAAACCAATGAAAGCATTGATTAAGTATACGTAGAGCAGTCTGTACTAAATTCAGATTTCCTAACATACAAAAAAACCTTTATACGCAAGTTCGCCAGCACCTCACTGGTATCATTTCCAAATCAAATAAAACCTTCCCGATCATCCAAGTCCAAACGAGGTCACATGTACCAAATCAGCACCGCTGGCAAGCCACCAAGTGTAAGAATTACTGCGTATTACAAGCAGCCTCGTAAACTACGCCGCGGTGACGCAGTGGGCATAGAGTTTATAGTGATACAATGCATCGAAATGTATCACTATAAACTCTATGCCCACTCTATGTCGACATATTTCAACATCTATATTACTTATCAAAGTATTTACAGGATGAACAAGACAATACATCGATTCATATAATTTGATTCAAACAGTCTATGCCGTTCATCTGGCATTTTGAAAGTTCGTTTATGATGTTAATGTTAAAAAGGTTAAAAAGCTGTAGTGTAATGCTTTATAATGGCTGATCTATATAATCAAATAAGAAAATTAGCAACTTAAATTTACAGATTTTGGCTTTGAATTGAAATAGTTATAAAGTCTGCGCATAAATATATGCGAACAAAAACGCCGAGCAATTCTAGCATCATATTTAAACTTTATTTTATCGCCTCCAGCACACCCAGGCTTGTAATAAAACCGGCACTGAACAGAATTACCCTGAAACGTCGAGTTTCATGTTCGAGCCAAAAAACATACGAAGCAAAGGTTGTTAGGCGAAATTTTTTCACGATCTTTACACTGAGGCACCGTTATCGCAAAAGGCAGTTTTACGAACTCTTAGCGGAAGCCTCGGGGATTATACTCGTTTCGCAGATTACACGGTGACAGCTTTGTCTTATACAGGGTGTAATCGTTAAGTGTGCACAAGCGATTATTCCGTAACTATTGCAGATACCAAAAAACTTTAAACTGATATCGAAAGTACTTAACCTAATGAGTAAAATGGCCATAATAAATTTTTAAAAATAAAACGAGAAATATCCAAAAATGTTACATTAAACGCTCCCATACATTTTATTTCCCATACATTTTGTATTCATAGCAGATTTTCGAAGTGATGTCCTCATTGTGCAATACAATGAGGAGCTCTATTTACAGTTTCTAAATGAACTTCCCTTCAAATTTGCGAAGTAATTAAAGCAGAAAACCAAAAAAAGAAAGAAAAAGCTAAAATCTTTCATATTAAATGAACTAGGTTGATCCAAACGTAATGATAATTGGGTATTTCCTGTGCACATAAAAATATAAAATAAATGTTTTTTGCTTGCTCATGTATTCACTAAGTAATCACAAAAAAATCATATCAACAGGCCACGTTTCCAATTATTTACATTAATTTGAATGTGAACCGTGCGTGCCAGAATGTTTCCCGACGAAAAGAAGAAACAACGATTCGACATGTAGAGGGTAAATTTCTAAATTTTTAATGATATCAGGATAATTTTTTGTCACGTTTTGTGATCATGGACGTTACCCGAGTTCACCATGTTTATGCTGAAACCAAAAAACAATCAATGTCCTGGATGCGAGCTTCCAAAGTGACGATGAAGAAATTCAAAGTGAAAATCAGTAGGTTAGATTAAAGCGGTAGTTTTTTGGGACGCTGAAGGAATAATTATGGTGGAATATTTTAAAAAGGTAGCCACTTTATTGGGCTCTTACTAAACAGACCAAATTAAAAGATTGCGGTAGGTTAGTAAGGAAAAGAGACCTGGCAAACTGCGGAACTGAACGCTGTTTCACCAAGACAACGCACCCTGATCACAAAGCGTCAGTTGCGATGGCTGCCATTCAAAAATCGGCATTCCAAATGCTTGAACACCTACCCTATTTTTTAGATCTAGCTCCTATTTACATACTTTTATCTCTTTCCTCTGCACAAGAAACACTTTCTTAGCAATAAATTATTTTAAGACGACAGCGAAGTGATGGCCGCGTGGAGGGGTTTTTGTGGATGAAGTCAAAGTTTTTTTTTAAGTTTAGGAAAAAAAATATTGAAGTATATTTTCTAGTTAGAAGACTATCTAGAGAACTACATAATTATTATAACTGTAATGACCTTGTTTAATATTGATTATCATTACTTTTGGATCAACCCATGTACATGGGATATTCGTATCTCATACTAAATGTATGGGAGGGTTTCAAGTTAATTTTTTAGATATTTCTCGTTTTATTTTTAAAAATTTATTATGGCCATTTTACTCATTAGGTTAAATACTTTCGATATCAGTTTAAAGTTTTTTGATATCTGTAATAGTTACGGAATAATCGCCTGTGCACACTTAACGATTACACCCTGTATACCTACTAGGTACACTAGCGTGCAGGCGGGTTAAACGAAACATTCTTGTGTGAATATATTTTACATTAGAAAGCGGGATAGTGGTGCGCATTCAAGAGTTTTACTAGTAACCTAATTCAAAGCTATAACTTTTTTTAAATGTTGAAATATCTCGTTGCGATGTGCTTGTGGTAGAACTGATCTACCGGATTTGTAGATAATTTTAAGACACAGAAAAATCATAACATTATTAAAAAGAGTATCGCTTCGATATCGCTTCGATTCGTTCCAAATCGATCTGCTATCGAGGGATCGCGTAGTTTTATGATGCAATTCAATCTATTAACAATACACTCAATAAAGAAAGAAATCAAAATATACTTGCAGTAGGTACTAGATCATTTACATTAAAACAGTTTTGACTGCAGTAATTACTACTTTATATTTTTATGTACCTTCACTAAATATCCATAAAACTGTAAACACGCGAGCCCTTATGACGATTTCATCTCACTTACAATTTACGATGTAAAAGCACCTTCGCCGGGTTGTATTCAAGCTCCAAGATGGCCGAAAAGTGATATTCCAAGTTAAAGAGATCGCAAACAAAGGGCACAGATGTGTGACCCGCCCCGGGTCTCCCCGGGGCACATTCACACGGCTAATTTATTAGAATACGCTAAAAACATTGCGATACGAATGTTATTTCATATGTGAACGGATTGCGTTATCCATCTTCGGGTTAAAGGTTGAAAAGATTTGATGTTTGATGCTACATTTGATACGAATGTGAGAGAAGTTGATAACTTTTACGATAAAAAATGAGTAAGAGATTTTATTTATTTGTTGATTGAAATATAGACTATTTATTTCACGTTCATTTTAAACTCAAACTCAAACATTTATTTATTCAATTAGACTTCTTTTAGAAGCACTTTCAAATCGTCATTACATATTTTTAACAATTATCATTTTTCTGTTCATTAGTAAAACATTGTTTCGTATGCTTATTAATTATTATCATTTTAATCTGGCTTACTTTAAATTAAAATCAAAAAATCTCTACTAACATAGACCGTTTCTTTAATAAGTTTTTTTTTTTGTAAATTGTATGTAGGTACCTATGTATCTGCTTAGCCGATCTTATCGCATGTATATTTGAATTTAAATTAATACATATTTAAAAAAACTTTCTTTCTTTCACAATATTTACAATCTCATTCCCACATACCATCCACACTACAGACAATCCTTATCACATTTTTCGTCCACAAATCAGCCACTGTACCAAATTGCAGATCTCCTTTATCCCCGAGAATAAAACCATTAGTCGAATGGACGTCGTCCCCCGGGAACATAGATATAAAGACTGCTGACGTGACTAAATCGGGGAACTAATAATTCTATTAAACTTCCCCGTAACTCATACGAGGTAATGACATTTTGAATCCACGTTCGTGTTAGTTTGTTACGTTTCTATATACATCACTACATAGTATAAAACAAAGTCGCTTTCTCTGTCCCTATGTCCCTTTGTATGCTTAAATCTTTAAAACTACGCAACGGATTTTGATGCGGTTTTTTTTAATAGATAGAGTGATTCAAGAGTATGGTTTTAGTACATAATTTATTATGTTTTAGACAAAGCGGGCGAAAACGCGGGCGGAAAGCTAGTAGAATATACAATATGTAATTATTGATAACCTACGAAGTTTTATGTATGAAATATTGAAACTTATTTGCACCTTTTTGTTTAATAAATTGTTATTTGTGTGGTGTTTGAAATATAAACATTTAACAGATAGACGTTTATTGAATATTAACTCTTTAGAGTTTCTCCTTTCTAACAAGAAATCGGATGATGTTATTGAATTACAACTGAGTACTTTTATTCTGTTTCCCACGAGACTCGTACTGAATATATAAAATATCATTCTTTTTGTATAAATTTAATTTAGTAATTTGTAAAGGTAATTTAAAGTATTCGTAAGACTTTTTACCAACCCACGCGTGTTATATATTTTAACTAGCTTTTCGCCCGCGTCTTCGCCCGCGTTTTCAAAGGAAAACCCGCATAGTTCCCGTTCCCGTGGGATTTCCGGGATCAAACCTATCCTATGTGTTAATCCTAGTTACCCTCTATATGTGTGCTAAATTTCATTATAATCGGTTCAGTAGTTTATGCGTGAAAACCATACATACATATATACATACAAACCTTTCCTCTTTATAATATTAGTATAGATATAGAAGTATAGATATAGATATACTACATTTCTAACCAACCCACGCGCTACGAATATTTTTGATATTTGATACAAAACACTTTTTATTCATCTTATTAGGTCGTAGCAAAAACTATCGAAAACACTATACCTTGAACAATAAAATCACTATTAAATCAGCTATCTTATTTTGTGTTATAGTTTCTTAATTATTGTTCATTTCCTTTTATCTAATTTCACGGTAACCTCAAATCAAAAAACAATAACATTTTAATGATTAACGATAAAGTAACAGAGACAAGAAAAAGGTATAAAAATTACAGTGATATCAAGAGTTATTTATTCAAACAAAAACGGAATAAAATTGAAACTGAAAGAAAACAGATAAAGTCGGACATCTTGTATATTCAACAAGGTTGTATAAAGACGATGACGATTCAAAAGTGCTTTTAAAAGAAGGTTAGATGAACGAATGAATGTTTGAGTTCTGTATTAATTGATGCTTTCATAAATATTCCTCTAACACAAAACATTCTTAGTGCTAGAAAAAGAATGCTTTAGGAATAATATTTTAATACAATCTATGTATGAATCTGGACTTACCTTAATAGCGATCAAGCTTTGGAGAATAATTTTATCAAATAATAGTAGAAGTCCTTATAAAACAAACATCAGAAAGTTGCGCAGAAAAGTTAAAAAGACTTGAAGAAATACCACATTAACTTCTAATGACTGTTCGTTTCAGCTGGTATAAGTCGAAATTTAGACCTTTAGAAAATGCTTCTGGAACTAATCTATACTTTAATATTATAAAGCTGAAGAAATTGTTTGTTTGTTTGAACGCGCTAATCTCAGGAACTACTGATCCGATTTGAAAAATTCTTTCGGTGTTAGATAGCCCATTTATCGAGGAATATATCCTATACTAAGACCAATAGGAGCGGAGCAATGCGGGTAAAACCGCGAGGCGCAGCTAGTTATAATATATAATGCATAGGTATATATAGCTGCAAAAGTGGCTAAAATCCTGGCACAATTTCCAAAGCGAGCTGAATATCTTCAAGACGACAGCTTCTATTTCCACAAAACGTCTGGTCTAAGATCCGAATATAGGTCGACCTTCACCGGCGTGATAATAGAATGAGACCAATTTTATAATAAATGTAGTCTATTAAAAAATCTTTAGAAAATCTTTAGAAAAAAAAAGACCTTTAGAAAATGCTATGAAACTAAACTATAAATATAGCTTCAAAAGTGGCTAAAATCCTGGCACAATTTCGAAAGCGAGCTGAATATCTTCAAGACGACAGCTTCTATTTCCACAAAACGTCGATAAGATCTCTCTCGACAGGAGTACCTACTTCGAGTAAAAATAACATTTCTGGGATTAATTCCTCCCGAGAAATATCCTTATATTTTACCGCTGATTCTTTAGGTACATGCAGTATACGTAAAGCACGCTCAACTAACTATAATGGCATTTTTGTTGATAATCCGATTACTTTACGTAATTTTGGAAACCTCAGAAAATGTACACAATAATAATTTTATGAAGTTAAACGAACTGAAAATTTTATGAGTTCCTCCATGAAGTTATATTGACCGCCTCTTTGGTACAGTGGTTAACGCGTGAGCGTAGAACCGAGGGGTCCTGGGTTCGATTCCCGGTGGAGACGAAGAAAAAAAAATGTCTCGGTCTGGAGGGACACAGAAGGCTGATCACCTACCTGTCCCTAAAGAAAATCGATCAGTGAAACAGATGTATAATACATCTGCCCCTTACCCCACTAGGGGACATGGGATTTCATTTTTTTTTTTCATGAAGTTATATACTACATTTACATATTTTATAGATTTCTACGAGTGCTAGGAATCGATTTAATCAAAATAAAACAGATAAAAAAAATCACACGAAATACATCACCGTACACAAACAAAAGTTCTCAAATATAAACAATACTTATTTGAAAATATACTTTACAATTATCCTGATTGAAAAATAACGTTATATACAAATGTATTCCACGAAATTGTACCTACAAATCAAGACTTTCCACATCAATAAAATCAAAGGAAAGTAAAAAGCTACGAACAATACCTTTCCACCCTGCTCCATCGACAACCTACGCAAATTTCTTCAAGCGCATCTCTCAGACGAATTCCTAAAAGGATTATATCTTAGTAAATATTCACGAAGGGGATTTGTTTGCCGTTACTCAATTTCAACGTTTACATTTACTACGAAGCCTTCGCCTTTAAATTAAATTGGCTAAAGAAAATCATTCGGTACCCAATGTTGGATATTTGGCAAGAGTTTGCTGTTAATCTTTTATAAATATACGTTTGAAAAGCATGTTTACCATTAAAATGAGGGAATAGGAGTAATAAAATAATATTGATGTACTTAATTTTATGGCATTAAAATCACAATTCATAAATATAAGAAGAGGCTGTTAGTTATAAACTAAGACAATTTTATTTCTTAAACGAAGCCAAAAATATGCCGTTACAATAGTTCTCAATCTAAAATTCACCATGAATTACACAAAGAAACGTGCTTACACACATAAGTGATACTCAAAGAACATAATCCAATTACTCAGTCTAGTTAAAACTTAAAATGTAACGCATAACCTAACCTTTGTAACCTTTTACCTAACTTTACAGTCTTAATTATCCTTAAAAACACCAGCATTTTCCGTTATGAAACAGTTCAAAGTGAAGTCTGAATAAGAACAAACATTCTTACGCTGTAACGTACTCAAAAACTTTCCTTGAAAGCATTGAAAGCTATTTAAAGCATAAATTTGACGCAAAAATTGTAAACAAGAATACAAAATGAACTCCGATACATGTATCCCTGAAGGTAGAAGTTAGACTATGAAGGTGTATCGTTTCTGAAATATACTACACATTTTCGACGCAAGCGAGGAGTAGATATAATAATTTCACAAGTTATTTTATAGACAAAGTTGGAAGCTTCGTTATATTCGAACAAAAACAATATGTAAACTAACGTTATCTCATTATTAAAGAAAACCTTTATGTATGAAGTATTTCACGTTAAAAACTATCGAATAAATTTGTATCACCGTTTCTTTGTTAAACTACCAACGAACTCTCCAATCAAATATCTTTATTTTCCTCGTATACCTATGGTTAATAAGGTTTATATTTTGACTATGTTAAACAATATGTTTATCACATATAATATGTAAAATACCTTACGTAATTTCGAATCTATAATATTTATGTTGTTGAAATACCACGTACCTGTTAAAGTTATCGACAAACGCTTTTCAAACTTTATTAAAAAGCTTTGCATCAAGTGCGTTTGAGATCGAGAGATAGTTGGCAGTGAACAACTCTTGTTGCCAGATTTATTATGTAATGTTTAATCGAACTTGTAAACTTTGTTCATTATTGCAAAGTTTGCTAATTGTAAGTTTTTTTTTTTTTATTTTATGCAGCATATAAAATTAATTCTGCCAAATGAATGATTTATGTTACTATAAAAAAAATACGTGTGGCACTCGAGGACTGCCGCGGCAAAGCTATTGCATAGCATCGCATAGCTGTGCCGGTTGGAGTGGGGGGTGTGAGGTTTTTTCGTTACGGATTTTTTACATTCGGTCGCCACGCTCAAAGTCTGAGATAAAAGCTATGCAATAGCTTAATGATACTTTCGTAAATAAGTAAAATAAAATGTGTCGCGTAACTATCGCACGCCTTTTGTTTTTTTTTTTTTTTTTAATCTCTTCCGCTGATCATACTTCCATAGAACTTCATCACTTGTTGGAAAAACACCTAAAAGTTACCAAAGCCAAAATGTTCTGAAAAAAACGAACATTTACGCTTTTAATACTCCTCTTAGGGCTACCGCACACGGGCCACCGGCCACCGGCCACAAAACGCCGCCACCGGCATATTTCCTGCACTTTTCATACATTTTATATGGACTCGCCGCACACGGTTGACGCCTGTGGCGGCCACACGCTACACGCTTCTAGCTTCTCGTGGCGGCGTTTGTGGCTGTGGCCCGTGGCTCGTGTGCGGCGACGGTTAATGTAGTACGTACTATATTACCTACTTACATTATGGAAAAACATGTGCAATCCATACCCACATCCAAAAACAACTCCCTATATTATATATTAAGCCTAGTGCGTGCACCCCGTACCACCTGTCGGGACAGTGGAGGGCTCTCAACGTTGAGTGCGCTTGAGGTGAGCCAACAGTGACAGTTCCAGTCACTTGATTATCTATTTGTTGTATGTGTATTCATCTATGTGTGGATAGGGTTGTTTTTATTATTTTAGTTGCAATTTCCTATAGCTACAGATTCCTCAATAGTTACTACGTTCATAAAGAATAATATATCTACATTATTTGTTTTAAATTTTACAAAACAATTCATATCAATCAGCTCGGTAAAACAATTCATATCAATCAGCTCGAAATGCGATGTATTCCAATCTTATTCGTATTCATTAATCGACTTAAATTATTTACAAGAAAATATTGTTTGGCTAAAACAGTAGGCGAATTTATATTCTTATCATAAAACAATATTTTAAAGCAACATAAATAACATTTCTAATTATTAAACTGCGTTCAACATTTTATAAACGTTCAACGAATCAAATAAAAAGATCAATCGAACCATTTACCAACATAATAAAGAAAATCGATACTTAATTTCAAAGCTAATAAAATCGCGCTCAAAATCCATTGAACAAAACTGAGAGCTATTTTAAATCATTACAATAGGGAGGCATCAAAGTCGCTGTCAGTCGCAGTCGATCGCTGCTGTAATAAAAACCGTTTAAATAACATTTATGAGGCCTTAATTACACTTTAATTACACGGCGACGCCTGGCGTTTGTCATTATTTGTAATTTTCATACTCTGTCACAGTAGTCGAATATAAAATATTTTATTTGCGATGGAATATTAAACGAAAATGCGAGTTTGGCGAGATAATATTTGGAGAACCTTTTGGCTTCGCGATTGCTCCGCTCGCAATGAATATTTCTGTTTCTTTAAATTAATTGGTACTGTTACTTTTTTGAGTGAAATAAAAATAATATCGTCGTTTCTTCTTTTGGAGATAAATTTCATATTTTTTTGATCGATTTTCCGTATGGAATATTTTATTTTATTTACTGTTATGTTATTTTTAAGCCTTCGAATCTAAAGAGGATTAAAGTATTGGTTCTGTTGGTGTGGTATTGCACCTTTAACTGGTATCGCCTCAATGATACTTATATTATAAAACGTATCCTTTAACCCTTATACATGTGGGCTGATAATAACATCACATAAAATGCACAAATAGACAACTTAAACCAAGAAGCGATCTATATGCAAATTTAACGCTAAGCTACACCATATAATGTACAACGTGCTTAGCCTGTATAATGTATGTATCCGAAGCATATAATTCATAACTCAATACTTGTCGTGTAGTTAACGAAGACATTTGAGTTCTCACCTCTCTATATAACCAACTATTCAAGTTTCGCAGACAAACTTTGTAACTAAGGGTTGGATCTCAGAAGCGAGAGCGGTAAATTAAAATAATGTGTGCAATTTATTCGAATATAAATTAATTATATATGTTACCATTTCATGAATTTGATACTTAAAGGGGTAGAATAAGAATAAGAAGATATGTGAAGAGAAACCGTTTTTATAAAAAAATGTATAAAATTTTTATTGAAATCTTAATTACATTTGTTCCAATAAAACTTTGTGTCTTAATTTATATTTACAAAAATCTTTTGGAAAATGTAACTTTATTCACGAACTGAGAATAATTGTAATTGCTATGAAACTACCAATTTCTGAAAGTTTATAAATTTAAATTTATGTCTATATTAGATTTAGCGTAACAATGATATATGAACTAAACGAGAAATATGCTCTCGTAATAGAATATACGTGAACGAAAAGCACAGAGCGAGTCTATTTATCTCCGTAGAGGTGCTACGTGCCGTAGCAGCATCTACGAACACAAAGAGAGTTATTCGTACTGGGAGATTCCACGAAGA
>CAJQZM010036028.1:11318-21641 GCA_907164665.1 Colias nastes | reverse complement strand
GCTTTCGCTTGGCTCGTCTTGGCGGGGGCACTACCGTGCCCCCAGATCATAGGTGGTAGTAATAAATACTAACATAAATATTTATCGCTCATTAAAGTAGGTAAAGTTAACTAAGGTTCAAAACTTCTATGTGATCGACAGCTTGAAAGAAACTAATGGAAACTAATTACAGTAGACGTAGCATGTATCAGCTACGCATATTCTATGGTAAACTACGCGAAGCATTGCAAGTTTTGAGGTTACCGATATTATAGTTATTACTATAATCATAATTGATTAATTTATTATTGGGAAGGATTTTTTATTAATTTACTTCTCATAGATTTCAAGTATTTTATAATAGAAGTTCGTAGCTTTTCTAAGTTACTAGCTTTCAAAGTTTCAAGCATTATTTTTTAAGTTTGGCAACGTTGTTTATTTATAAATTCATGTTATTAATTAAGCAAGAAGTGAATCTTTATGAGGTTTAGTTTATAGTATAACAAATCCGTTTATTTAAATTTTAATAAAGAAAAATTTTCCCAACCACTTTTTATTAAACTTTCAAACCGTGGTATTTCAAGAATTCTCTTTGAGATATTTTTTATCACGGCTGTCTGATAATTTTAACTTTATTACAAAAGCACTAAAATATTTATTTCGCTTCCTTTTGATATCAAGTTTTAAATTGTAAGGATATCTACTTGTTGATATATTTATAACACAATACCTAAGTTTATTCACTGAGAAAAATGTAGTTTTTATTTCCACTACTAAAAAATGTTTTACTTCTCTACCTATACATAATAAAATATAATAATAGTTCAATTTAATTAATAATTTCGTTGAAACATCTCGTCGTGAACCGCGCCAATATAATTTAGCATTTACAATCAAAAGAAAATATGCAAAGAAAGAAATAGGTCCAGAACAGATTCCTTTTAATAAATTGGAATTTAATACTCCTGGCCGTCTTAAATAACGGTTCGTCGGAATCTCTTTCGAGTACAAATCAAAAAGAATATTAACGCGAATATTAACCTTTAATAAGGTTAATAAAAAGAAAGGTAAAAGGCAATGAAATTAATTAAATGTGTTTTGTGACGGGAAAATATAAATGTAATGGAAACAATCTTTTAGCCAAATCATAAAAACAAACTGTGTCATGATGGCTCGCACTCCTATTACAGTTCAATTTTGATTTAAGTTCGTGTTTTGCCCATCTCAAATATGATTTTGATGGATGAGACAAATTATTAAATTAATTTTGGCCCGTTCGGTCCTCACTTATATACCTACTTGCTCCATAGTTATATAACTACCAACCAACTTAAGTGTAAGTATTATAAATGTATACCTTACGTAATACCTTTTAAAGAAGATTAGTTCTCTTAATTTAATGAAAGCTTTAACTTCGTCCAATTCAACAATGCCTCATATTGATTTTATGAACATGAACGGAAGATAATATTTATTTAAAGAATACAATCAAACTATACTACACAAATAATAGCATTCAACGTATATTAAAATAACCATTTACAATATAAAACACCGCTGGGTGTATAAAATATGTTGATTTAGTAAACAAAATCCTTTGTTACGTAGCTGTAGTGGCGAGGGTAATTCGTTTTAAATCAAATTATTTATTCAATGCAATACATTCTACAAGAGAAATAAGAAATACGTTATTTGTGATTGGCTTGCATGTTTTATAGCGATTGCAGATACATTTATATAAACACTAACGAAAGGTAAAAATGTGTGTGAAAAGAGGTATATAAAAAGGTTTCCTACAAATTCCGTTCCTTGCAAAGAAATCGCATAACTACATGGAACAGTTAAAAATTAAGCGATTCTATTTTTAAATATACACATTCATTGAACATTTGAATATAAAAACGTTTCATTAGAATGTAATCAATTATACGCGGTTTTCAACACAACAATGACTCAACTTTCAGAGCTTTTCGGGCACAATTTAACAATTTATAACATAATAATAAATAAATAAATAAATAAATCTCTTTATTTGCATAATGTGTGTACAAAGATAACAAATTACATTATAGGTCGAATCAACACATTAGCCATAAATGGCGTGCAAATTATATTATCAGCTCCGCAACATTAATAGAAGCGCAATCACAATTCAAATTACTGAGTCTATAATCCCGAATACAAAAGAACAATCGCCAAGTAGGTCAACACTTACAATATAATTACGTTCAATGAGGGTAAGATGGCGACCAATTTTGCGATATAATTAAAATTGAAATGTAATTAGACCGAAATCACATCGAACATATACGAGCTGACGTTTCTTAAACAATGTCCACACACACACTCGCAACCTGAACACAAGACACACACACATACAAGCGGTATCATCAATCAAGCTTCCAACAAAGGGAGGAAGTCTGTGATTAGCAAGCCTAAATTATTATCAACCGGCGTATGTGCCAAGTGCAGACTACGATTCTCGGAGGGAACAACCTCTGTGGTTTGATCATAATCTTTTTGTTGGGTTCCTGGCTTTTGTTAAATGTTAAGAATTATTTGGAATATTTTCTTCATATCTTCTTATGGGAAAATCTTACAATTAGCGTATTGCAGCAATAAATAAAGAATTATATGAATACATGTTAGGTACTTGAATGGCTCTAGACCACGGTTTTTGGCCAACAAAGCGAAATCTTATTTCTCGGCAGCTTAAAATACCGTTACATAGAAATCTCGAGAGATTCACATCGGGGGCGGTAATACCCCAAATGTAGAAGAATCAATCGACCGCCGTTTTCCCTGATGGACCATTTTTAGTTCCATTTTCATTGTGTATTTAAGGCTTATAGTAACAAGGCAATTTCGAAAACTACATTAGAACTATAATTTACTTCGAACCTCGTTACAACTCAGTAGAAACTTTTTTCAAACAGTAGCAACCGCTAGAAAATAGCTTTCAAGATTACATGCACTAAATTCATCTCGTTTAAAAGTTTGTATTTTCAGGAAACAGTTTTGTATTCGACAAATACGTATATTAGTGTTGAATGCTGGAGAAAGTTTTTACTCATTTACTAACATGCAACGCTAATGATTTAGTACAAGCTATTGCCCGCAGCTTCACCCGCATGGTCAAAATAAATTTTCATAGTATAAAGTTTCATCTATTTTATTCCTTTGAAGGTAGAATTTATCAAAATTATTTATTAGTAGATGTCTAAATCATAGTGTCTATCTGCATGCACAATTTTAGTCCGATCGGTTCAGTAGTTTGGGCTGTGCATTGATATATTTGTCGGTCTGTAAGTCACCTTTTATATCGATAAATCGATATAATATCCTAACGCTCCTCCTTTATTTCAAAAAGAACTACTTTTTGCCATTTTGCCACAATCCTGTTACGTAATTGTATATACCTCTGCATATTTTAGTTTAACACTAGCAATCGACGTACAAACACTATCTAACCAAACAAGATTTTTCTCTGTAATACATAATTTACTTTATCTAACTTTAATCCGGGTAAAGCCGGGCGAGAGCGAGTAGGTAATAAATTTACTTGCTTGTTCTTTTGAATTAGTTTGCCTCGATGAGATTGCTTTCTAGCTATAAATCTGCTTTTTATACATTTACCATATATTTTCGTTTAGACAGAATAATATAATATGTTTAATTTACTTTGTACCTCATGATACAAGAAATTGATTTAATCTCGCGAATTATCTATCACATTTGATTTGAGAAATCTTCAGACTTGGATTTCTATTTATTACGTGTTTTTCTGTAAGTATAATAGCGTAGATGTGTTTTCAAAATGTTAAATTCTAATTCTTAACTATAGTCTATTGATGGATGACAGCGGTGTTCCACCCGCCTACGTGCTACGGAAGCCACGTACAAAATCAGTTGAGCTGTTGGTTTAAAGGAATCTTAAGATGAAGTCGACAAATACAGGTCGCTTGAATCATTTTCACAACAGTTTAGCCACTTTCAAAAATACTTTAAAGGGTAGATTTAACACGATAGTGCCTCCCTAGCCATTGGAATTGAATTGAACTCTATGCAGAAAATAAGGTCGGTATGAAAATTGTTTTCACAGATTCAATGTTGGTATATGACGTACATATATCTTACGTACGAGCTTTCCAAAGTTTCAAAGATTTTAGAATGAAGAATTGCACACATAGGAAATACTCAGTTATTCATTATGTATCTAACATTTCCAAGAATTTAAGAATAATAATGTTCAATAATTAATAATTTCAGCGATCATTACTTGTTACCTACCATAAGTAATAGTATTGGCAACAAACTCAACTCTTGGAACAGTCTTTGAACATTATTATGGTATACATATTTTCGATTATACTAATATAAACTAAAATGTAAAGTATGCATCCATACTAATATTATAAATGCGAAAGTAACTCTGTCTGTCTGTCTGTCTGTTACTCAATCACGCCTAAACTACTGAACCAATTTTCATGAAATTTGGTATGGATATATTTTGATACCCGAGAAAGGACATAGGCTACTTTTTATCCCGGGAAAATGACGCAATCCCGGAAATCCCACGGGAACGGGAACTATGCGGGTTTTTCTTTGACTGCGCGGGCGAAGCCGCGGGCGGAAACCTAGTTATAATATAAAATTAGTTAACGCCCGATGCCAAACTCACAGATTCCCGGATAAAAAGCATATATTCTAGTCGGAATACTGAGAAATCCCAACTCACACAGAATCACTACATTAAAACGTCACTTATTTTGTATATTAAGCTTATAATATTGAACGTACTTATGTTTAATCGGATGTTATAACAATTAACAGTATTGCGGCATTGTTAGTAAAATATACATTAATTTTAACCTAAATACACTTTTGTGATTAAATGATTAAATAATTATTCAATATTTATCTTTGCTACTGATGAAAATTGTTATTATAATAAAACAGTTAGTGAAAATATTTGTTGTTCCGTTCGATTGTAAAATATTATTTGTTTCCGATTATTTACTCATATGTATTTATTTAACACCATATTCAATTGATTTTCTGTAGTTTTAATTGGATTTTGATGGATTAATAAATATTTAGTTGTACAAATGGCATTTTCAATATTTATATTGTTGAAATGAAAAAACATATCCGCACTTACATTTGCTATTAAAACAAACAGCATTCGTTTGGTTTTCATAATTAAAATAAAATCCAAAACAGTTTCGAAAACATGGAATTTAGGACCTATGCATAGAACTGTTTTTCAGTGTTTTGATTCATTAATCCGAGGTTCCATCCTTCGTTTACAAGCTTAATATTATTTATACATAAACAATTTGTCAAACTAGTTGTTAGCTTGTTCGACTAAAGTTGGTGACCGAATTCGAACCATATAAATGTTATTGGAATTTCCTTAAGTCGGTGTCGTCATTTGAACTCAATGGGGCTTCGACGAGTTTGCGCTTTAAAATAAATATAATAAAACTTTATTGTCATAACAAAAAGCTTGGATATGAATCCATAGTATATCTATAATATCTTCTGCTGTTGGCTAGTACCTAATAGAAATTCAAAATTAGCGATCGTTGATAGGAGCAGAATTTTCCACCACAGGAGCGATAATAAGTACAGGTTTTTTTTGAAAAATTGAAAAGGTTACGTGCAATCCACATTTGTTATAGTGATAAATAATACATGATATTTAGAATACATAATGAATACGCGCGTGAAAAGGCCGACACGCGTTTCTATGAAAACTGACAGCTTCAACTATGGTCTAGAATGTTCTGAATGCAGCTTATTCAGACACCTCAGTCAAGACTTTAAAGTAGGCTACACATAAATAAAGATACAGTTCTTGCTTCGAAGAACTTCGCCGCAATCTTAAAATCTTAAGTGTTTTTCTGATGCACACAAATGGGCTAAGGAAGCGGTTAAATTTAAAACCGTGAATATTCATTGCGTTACTTTGCCACAATGCTGTTTTTTTTTTTTCCTTCTGTATTTTTTTCTACGAGTTCCTATATTTTCGTATTCAGCCAGGCTTGATTTTTGACGGTGTTAGTAATAGTAGCAATAAACTAATATGATTACATACTAACATGAGTACATACTATATAAATGTAAACGGACCTATTTTTCCTTGAGCGCATGTTAGTAGAATGATGCAGCAGAAAATCAACAACAACTTCGTCTTCATTTTGGCGGCATTTATGTCATTTTCAGCATCTGGAAAGAAAATAAGAAATATTATATCTATTAAATCTGTATTTAGTAGTGTTAACTTCTTTTTTGTGCCAAGCAAGTTGTACAATAATCTCTTAGATTACGGAAAATCGACTGAAAATTCTTGTTACAAAAAACAATAATTGCTTAGTATTTACTATAACATTTCGTCAAGGAGCGGCGTTATTTATATAAAGGATATAACGCAAACAAAGCGGCTGACCCCCAGCATAAGAACAAACATATCATCAAAGAGCCTCTAAAATTAAACCCACAGAAAACTTAAGTAAACCCAGGCACGACTTTGTGGTTCGTAGTACACAAACATTCACAATACGCCGAGTTCGTTACAAAGCAATTTAATTTTATCCAAAAATTTAAACTTCCCCTCGCCAACATTGCAACTTAATGCGAAAATCTGGAAAGTTACGATAACGGGAACATATTATAACAAATAGATTCACTTGGTCTGAATCGCGCGATTCGCATGCGAATTTAGTATAATCCAATTTCCTGAACAAAATCTAGACATTTCTGGAATTGATTCAGATATTCTCTCATACTTATATTGTACAGCTTACGGAGTAGTGAACGTAAGCATCAGTTGATATATTTTTGAGTAAACTGAAGGAATAACATAGCTATTCCGTAGTTGATTCCGTATAACAATATACGGATTCCTGGACCTGTCTTCTAACTTTAATATCTACCACTAATATCTACCACTAATACCCGGAATTTATAAATTGAATAACATTGTGAAAGTATTCCACAGATATAAAATTCCTTGTTAAACATTGACGTACAAAAATAAGTCATGTTATACAAATGAAAACATCACCTTTTGAAATAAATAAAATTTCATAGAACAGTTTTTATTTCCCCAGAACAATGTATTTCTCTTAGTAACGAGGGCTATTCCATGGAATTGGTAACGCATATTTTATTAATTTTATAACGGGCTCAAAAATTAAGGTTTTCTTGATTGGAAAATTTTTTAATTAATATCTGTTTCAAATTAAATAATAGCTTATACTTATAGCATCAATCCCTTATTTTAATTTAATTCTTAAGGCGATTTCTTGTATACAGTGTAGTAATAGCGAATCATGTATATCTATAGTGAAGACGTTTGTTATGAAATACTTAATTAGCTCTTAGTTCAGAAGTTCGTATAAACGTAGAAGCAATAGGCACAGATCGAACAGCCTTTTAGGAAGTTAGCTTTTGAAAATTTCAGGCACAAATTTGAATGAAAAGGCAAATACACAGAGTAAGCAGCCTCGCGAAGCAATTTCTGCTCGAAGCAGCTCGATCAGTATCGACCCACCTATAATGTCAATACCTTAGTGAAATATAAAGGCACAGACAAAGCTACATCTGTTGGGCAATCGATGATTTTAATAGAACATGCTAATTTTACATGCCATTAATTCTAGATTACGCCAATTGATGTTCATTAACAATGATGAAAAACGATTCTGTTCAGACAATCGTCAATTTTTATGTGAATTTATTTTAGCTTTGCTTTTTTACGAGGATGCCATCAATTTTAATAATAGACAATTTTAGATAGATGAACTTGGCTACTAACAAGGCAAATAAAAAAGCTTATGCCTATTCATCAAAGCTTATTTTAAAACCTTCTTGCATCCTGGTTAACTTCTGACATAATAATAATATGCTACCTTACTTTACTATTTAATTGATTTTACTCAAAATGAGTACATTTATACTTTTCCAAATTCCCTATTGTCTTATATTAATTTATCACTTGCTTGCACAATTAACATTGTAGGTAGGTAGGTACTATGAAAGAAAACAATTCCCGTCACATCTATTAATATAATTAATTTAAAGTGGCTTATTCAATAACGAAGATCTTCATTTACATAAAGAAAGATTAATGTTTTCACACAGCAGACTGGAACCTCTGAGGATAAATTTTTATCCAGGCATTATTCATACAGTAACTAGAACTTTAAAGTACACATTTAAGCTATTTATCTGAACGAGCCTCAAATATAATTTCACAATTCAAATATAATAATTATGTACTCATAGAGTAAAAAAGTTCTCAATAAAACTTGGGTTCGAATTATTTTATTACTTTTAACATCTTTAAAAAAACATTGTGTAAAATTACGCGTCGATTCAAAAGAAAAGAAAATACATTAAAAGGATACTGCAATTATATGCAAAAACTATAACGGTTGATGCGAAGTTTGCGTGTAAAAATAAACAAGGAAACTTCAATCTGTATTTAGATTTACAAAAAATATATACAACGCATTAATGTTGTTTTATTTACGGTAAAATGTTTTGTAAATATAAGTACCTATTCAATATCTATGTAAAAAATCCCAAATAATTACTGCTGTATAATAATTATTCTATAATATTATATGATATATCTATATAGATGTGTCACAGTCATCTGGTGGAATCTTTTTTTTGATTGAATATGTAATTAAATGACTAGGCCGAACGTCGATTTACCATACGTAACTCAACGTTCAACTAGTTAGCAGATTCACAAGATGACGGCGACAGATACATCGATTTATCTCCAAGCTATTAAAACTGTGTTATATTTTTTTACTAAAAATCTTGACCCAGTACAAGTATGATGATACTTACGACCTCTCGACGTGAATGCAGAAATATATTTAGAGAGGAACCTCGTATTGTGCCACGATGAATATTTATTTTTTTGACTTTGAGTTTTAGAAGCTTAACGAGGAGATGTTATTTTAAGCCCCCGGTACAAAAGTGGGGTCATTAGTTAAACCGCCTCCACGTACTTATCACGTTAACGTAATAACAGAGAGGGCCTGGGTTCGCTTCACTGCTTTTGACATCTATAATATTGAGAAATTTTAAAGGAAATAGACAGACAGAGAAATAGACAATTAGTATGATAAAAAAATAAATGAATAGTCAAACTCTATAAAATATACTTCTTTCATTTACTAGTAAATATTGTATTCGCGGATTTACCTATTCGTTACTATATTGTTTTTCAAAAGGATGTGGGGACACTTGTCTTAACTACCTTTATATACTACTAGATTTCCGCCCGCGGCTTCGCCCGCGTTTTCAAAGAAAAACTCGCATAGTTCCCGTTCCCATGGGATTTCCTGGATAAAACCTATCCTATATATTAATCCAAGTTACCCTCTATATGTGTGCTAAATTTCATTGTAATCGGTTCAGTAGTATTTGCGTGAAAGAGTAACAAACACACACACACACACATCCTCACAAACTTTCGCATTTATAATATTAGTAGGATTATTATTACTAAACATAGAAATCGAAATAACAATTACTAAATATGGTCATGCAGCTTGAACAAACTACAATGTAAATTAATATGCAATTTATAAACAAACCACAGTGTTGACACTGATTTGATGATGAATTTGCATTTGCAATTAACAATTTGCAAGTTAATCTTTATCCATGAAGTTTTTTTTTAGTTAATCATCAGATGCGTACATTTAATATATATGTATATGCATTTCCATGACACAAAAAGTTACATTTTAATAGGCATGATTTTACATTCTTGGTACTTATTATTATCGGTAACCTTACTTGTAGTGAAGACAATTTTATAACTTGTCTAAAGAACTGGCGTGATTGATCAGAATAATTCCATGTAAACATCGACGTGTATCACTTTGTATATTATAAGATATACTGTATATAATAGCATACATAACTTAAACTCAAACTCAAACTCAAACTCAAACATTTATTTATTCAATTAGACTTCTTCCAGAAGCACTTTTGAATCGTCATTACATTCTTTAAATTTACCACCGATTCGGAAAGCAGTATCTATGGAGAAGAACCGGCAAGAAACTCCATAGTTGCTCTTTTAAAGTCATGTCCATATACAATATAATTTTACATTACATGTTACTTACATCTAACTACATAATATTATTATATATTATCATAATATGCCAAAGAACTGTCCTGTTATTCTTACACGACAACCCTCCATGGATTTTCATCTTCCATATATTCCTTAATGCTGTAGTAGGCTCTCTGAACTAATACATTTTTTAAATAAGTTTTAAATTTAACACTACTAAACTCTTTAAT